>JAGDQP010037599.1:860-12235 GCA_022664845.1 Lepisma saccharinum | reverse complement strand
ACATGCCTCTCCCATTTTCCAACCTAACCCTATCTGCATTTATATTATCATGCGCACGTTTAAGACTGTATGAGAATGTAGGCTACGATAGAGTCCTGTACGTACATACAGATTAAATCATGTTCATTGAAATGAAAGGTGAAAGACCCTTGCTGACCACTGGGAATTACCTCGGGGAACTCACCGATTAAATACCTAGCGGGTGGGAAATGTTTCGGTTCGTTGGGTTGGGACCGAAGAATTACGCGTAACTGATACACAATTTGGCAACTGGTGAAGTGAAGGAAATTATAAAAATTCGTGGAATCACCCTCAATTTTTGAACCCGGAAAGAAATTGATTTTCAATATTTTTATGATATTATAACTAAAAAGAGCAAACACAAAATTATATTTTGTGATTTTGCGTTTATCATCGTATCGAGAAAAGAGTACAAGACCCACAAAATGACAACGAGTAAACGACGACTGGTTATACGAGACGTAACGGTAACGGAGTATAAGACTCTACCCTATGGATATAGACAAGACTGAAGGACAGACCTGTGTGTGTGTGTGTGTCTGTGTACCAAATTTATTCATTCTGTAAATATGTACATAGGTATGGATGTGAAGGTCGGGAGTCATTATCGTGAGCATGATGATATAAAAGGGAAATGTACTATAGCAATCCGCTAGTAGCAAGCGACATGCTGCCATTACAACACCCAGCAACGGTCCTAATGGCAGGCCCTTCGAGGGTTGGTAAGACCTGCTTCGTAAACAAATTACTCAAACATAAAGATAAAATGTTTACAGTAAAGTTCAACGAAATCGTTTGGTGCTACGGAGGAGCAGTACGAAACATAACCGTTCCCAATATTAAATTCTACCATGAAATTCCGGATATGTACACGTTTGACATACAATGCAATTCATTATCATTGACGACCTCATGAGTGAAACGAACCTACACATTTCGAATCTATTTACGTAATACGCACATCATAAAAGCTTGTCATCTTTATTGTGCAGAACCTATTCCCAAAAGGAAAACATGTACGAGACATCTCCCTAAACGCGCATTATCTCGTAGTATACAACAACCGCGTGATAAATTACAAATCGAATACCTTGCAAGGCAAATGATGCCCAGAAAGAGTAAGGGTGTTGTAGAAATATTTGAAAAAGCCACGGAAAATAGCATAGTTACCTCATATTTGATTTAACGCAGCAAACACCAGATGAGTTACGACTACGTACAAATATATTTCCCGATGAAACCATACATGTATACACACATGTTAAAGACATGCATACCCCCATTACGATCAGTCGACAGTAAGATGTCAAGCCTAAAGCATTACCGGAGTGAGTTTCGTGCGCTTTTTAAATGCAAAGGTAAGCAACGGAAACTCAGTCTTCAAAAGGCATCCGGGGGACTTATACGTGCCGTTGCACAGATGGCAGAAAACACAGTAAATGGCAACATTCGCTTCTCTCCACGCCAGAAGCAACGTCTACGTCGGCACAAGAAGACGCTACGTGCCCTGTCCCTTGCAAAGAGTAGTATAAAACGACGACTACTTCTACGAAAAGGTGGTGAATTACTACCGTTACTATTATCACCGATCGTAAGTGCTGTTCCGAGAAGTCTCTTTAATCGATAGTATGGCATCGTCACAATTTCAAAAAATGATCCTGGTGCCCGAACAAGAAACATCACAAATGGCATCAAGCGTAAAATCTACGGAATCACATCAAGCACGTTTAGATAATGAAATGCAAAACATTTTAGAATGAACTGATATTACACCAGAGGAAAAATGGAAAATGTATCAACAGGCACTGCACAGGTACTTGCAACATACCCCCAAGCACATAAACCAACTGCATTACCCCTACTGGATTCGGACCCGTCGGCAGGCAAAGCATCTCCAAACCCATTATTCCAGTCAATTCTCGCGTCTGTTCCGAAAACACTTAGTCGGAGAACAGGTGTCTTATTAAAGCTATTGCAGGCATCGAAACGAATCGGTTGCAATTCAACAGGTGTGGTAAGCATAGATCGCAACATCGTTCCAGGGTCAAATATCATTGATTTGTTAATGAGGTGGTAAGGAAACGGGACAAATGTCATCCAATCGGTATTCAGACATTCAAGGAAGTCCTCCAGGAAATTAATATTCCCAAAGAACTAGTCATTTTTGAGTTTGAGGCGGGTGCAGTTGACATTGGGTAGGTAGAAGAACAGAAACAACACTCTCTCCCGAAAGCCAAGAAGGTGAAAGCCAAGGCAAAAAAACGGAATATCATATTTCGAAATTTTAAATTCTATAAAATATAACCATGTCCTTATCCAAAGTGTATTATACCTATAACGATCCAGTGTCTCTAGGAAGTATAGCAAAACTCACATGAAAAACTGGCAAGTCCGCACGAAACATTAAGCAATGGTTAGCATCACAGGATGCGTACACATAACATGTTAATGTACGTGAAACATTTCCGCGAAGACAATATTATGTCAGTGGACCTAATGAAGTACTGCCAATGGATCTAGCGCATATGCAGAATGTGGCAAAGTATAATGACGGGTACAGATACATATGTTCCATTGATGTGTTTTCACGGTTTGCGACTTGTATGCCTGTCAAAAAAAACGGGACCGGTGGTAGCGGAAGTCATTACCTCCATTCTAAAAACGCTCAAACTGCCGTTAACACATTGCCAAACGGATCTGGGTACGGAATTCTACAACCAACACGTGGAACGTGTATTTGACAAATATGAAATCAATCATTATAGTGTACATTCGGAAATCAAAGCGGCTCTTGTCGAACGTTTTATCCGCACACTCAAGGAAAAAATCTACAAATACTTTACAGCGGAAAATACGTACCGGTACATTGATGTACTGACAAACTCGTACATAGTTATAATCACACAACACATTCCACAATCGAAATGGCACCTAGTGACGTGAAGGATGACAATGTCAATCAGGTATGGCATACACTCTCTACGGTACCAAACGAAGACGAAAACCAGTATGCACGTTGCAGTCGGGTGATTACGTACGTGTAAGTAAATATAAACATAAACTCGAAAAGGGATACCGACCCAAATTGTCACGCGAAATCTTCATTGTAGATAAATGCAATAAAGGTACACCGGTAACATATAAAATCAAGGACTGGAACGGTGATCTCATCAAGGGAAGTTTCTATACACAGGAACTGCAGAAGTTGCTTGTATGCAAGCAAACAACGTACCTTATCGAAAAAGTGTTGAAACGAGGAAAGAGCTGGGTCTATCGGAAATGGTTAGGATATCCGTCAAGTATGAATAGCTGGGTACGCAGACAAACAGTCCAGTCAGCAGCATGGCGTCATCCACAGAAGCGGATGAGTTCTATGTAACATTACCGTCCAATGTATTTAATAATAATACCACTGCGTCCTATACAACGAAACTCGTACAACCCATACATCTCACCGAAGATTGGGTGGTTGGGTTAGCCAGTGTACGTATCCCGTGGAGTTTCTATAATGTTCCAGCGCGAAGAGGAAATCATTATTGAAACGGCAGGCAGGCAAAAAGAGTACGCAATATTAAATTTAGAGAAATTGTAAAGTATTCCATGTCAATGACGTTCAGTACCAAGCTGATGGTATGTTTTTTTTGTATATCTGTACTTCAAAGTACGTAATGTAAATATTAAATCCAAATTGTCAGCATGCAATCATCAGCTTGTACGACAGTACGTCCGACATATAAAAACAAGCAAAAAATGTAAATTGTGAAAACGTTAAAAGTATATTGTAATACTTATGTAGTAGAGTAGTTTAGTTGTAAGAACATATGTAGTAGAGTAGTTTACTGTAATAAAAACTTTTTTTTACCACTATTCCTTTTGTGTTTTGAGTTTCATTTCAAGAAATGACATTCACCTTAATTTCCTGGATTGTATATATTTATTGGTAGTAGGTTTACAAGTGTAATGTGGATATGCCATCCACCACCTTTGCCGATTGTAACTTCATTCAACATTGTAACTATATGCAGGTTCGCAATGCGCAGGCAAGTCTTGCACTGGTTAGTGATCTGTACACTTGGTAATATCAACTTTAAACTGTAATGTGCGCAACGCAGGACATGCTTGATCTTCAAAGTTTGTTACATTTCCCAACTGGAAAATCTTACGTAAAACAACCATCTTTTCATTATCCTTACAGTAAAAGATGGATCCCATCTCGCAACATTGTGCAACAAGATGGCGGATATGCAATACACTATACCCATTGGATGTATTCCACTCTAAACCGTGCAAATTATTTGTTAGACAATCCACTTGACGCTGGTACCCTGCAGCTAAATCAGAACGTTCACAAAGTAATTTTACCAAGCAATGAAATATTAATGTTGCATCACACACAACCCCACAAAATTCACGGATGATATACTCGTTAGGGGAAATCTTAAAACCTTGAAAATGTACTGCCTTGCGCATACTACACGTGAACCCATTGGGTTCTGCTGGTGCTGAAGCACTAGAGGAATCAAGTGTGCAATGCACTCTGGATCCTTGATGAACTGATGAATTACGTTTAATAAAGGTCTCTTCAACATATGAGTATGACCCTGTGCAACAAAAATGGAATAATACTCGCTAAATAGTTCCGGATCGTTCATATGACTCAACTCTTTTTCGCAATCACTGAACCTGTGTTCCAAACGTACATCCAGTTGTGTACTTCCAGTTGTGTACTTTGCGTAATTTACACTCGGTAGACTGAATGGGATTGTTTTGCACGTACGTACCAATAGTGTCCAACACGCATTTGTCCACAATGAAGTCACCTCGACACAGTGGGTACTGCGCCATACTACCTAATGGTCCTAGAGGTCCACTACGTACCGGGATGATTACACTAAGTCAATACGTACTAGGATGATTACACTGTCACTACGTACTAGGATGATTACACACCCAGTCCACTACGAAACAAGAAGTACATATAGTACGAGGAGACAAAATAGTAATTGTCCACTACAAAACACGTGTCACTTGATCTTGAATGGAGCCTCCATATCCTTGGCCAGCAACATGTCCACCAACACACCACGGTTCAATTCCAGGAGGCGTAGCAGTCCCCAGTCGAACTTTTCCTTTAATTCTGCTGGGACGGATTCATGGGATTTCACATACATTGCGAACAAACCATCCACTGTGTTCGGATCACGTCTTTGTACGTGCAGCAAACAATGTAGCAATATCCTCTGGTGTTGCGTCCGGAAATAAATATCCACCACGATGACCTGCACAGACGTGATCACGCTGACTTGGCTGGTTCGTATAGCATCCTATGCAGAGAAGACAACGGTCAAACTCGTAATTACTAGTGGATGCCAATATATATGGCTCATCCTCCCAACGTGAGGAACACCTACACTTAGTGACGGATGTCTCCTTGGACAATTGAGCACTGGCACCGGTTGCTGTTTTTGCTGCTGCCATGGCTACTGATGAATAAACTCTTCCACCAACACACTATATCCTCCTACCCACCCCTATGCACACACCATCTGCGCACATACACGTACCCCCACCACGCTATCTTTGAACATGTCCAGTTGACAGGTGCTGTCAACAGTGATGAGGGCCATTGTTCCCGCGAGCTTTGTGGTAGCAGTCCGTTCCACAAAACCCATCCATCAAGCATTATTCCACCTGTCACCCATCGACTATAGCGATGTTTCCTTCGTTGAATTCATGAATAACCCTTACCATCAACACCCGTACTCCGTCTTTCAACATGTCAAGTTCACAGCTGCTGACAAAAGTGATCATTCAAGCTCTTGTGCTCTAATTCTATAGAATTAAACTTTTGCCTCCGTCGTCTATTCATGCTGTACAACAGCTGCCGTCCATCCATCATTCTACCTCTTATACAAGCTATGGAATTAAACCTCTGTCTGCGTCGACCCTTGATTACAGACCATCCATCTCACCTGTCACGCTATTGTCCTGAGATTTTAACTTATGAATATAGCAATCCGTCATTGTCATCCCCTTCTATGGAATTAGAACTTTTGCCTCCGTCGTCTATTCATACAGGACAAATGAGAGTGTTCATCAATCATTTAGATTGATGTACCTGATGTACCTCTTCAACACGAAGTACCTGTTGTCCATTTTCCGGGATATAGATGATGCTACAACCTACATGCATTTACTAAAAATAATTATTGATATGTACAAAGGCAAAAGTATTGATGTGTACAGAGGCAAAAGTAGGAATGAATAATATTCCTTATATAAATACTAATGTTTGTTTTAATATCTCTAATGTAAATTAACCTAAATTTAAACTATATGAAGTCAGTTATGAGATAGTGTTTGGCGCTCCCCTACATTGCCCTTAATGTTTTTGCTAAATATTTTTTCGTCTCGCGTTTTAAATGGCGATTTCTATCTAATTTATTTCCTTGTAAACTGCGGTCTTGTAAAAGTTACACTCCTAGGCCCGGGCTTACGGAACCTAGTGGTAAATCCGGTCCTGCATATATATACGAGGGTTCCAGCATCACATGCACAAAGAAACTAAGTTTAAAACTAAAACTAAAAAGATTAATGCAACAATAATAATAATTTAAGATAACATTTGGAACACATGCGAACCATTTATGTTGTTGTTGTTGTGATTAGGAGTATCCGGAGTATTTTATTATGTTTTAATAGAATTTAATCTGGCATTTTTCATACTATCAAGAACTTATTTGTTTATTTAATCAGTTCTTCAAACAGGAAATTGAAAAGTAATATTAAATAAAAGATGAAAATGTCATAATACTGCACAAAAAATATAAACAAAATTTACTACGTACCAGTCAAATTCTCTCTCCCCTCTCTCATCCCTGTGGCTATGTGCATACTGACTAAAAACGAAATGATAGAACGAAGAATTTATTGTAAGTGAGTAAGTACTTGAAGAGCAAAATATTATTCTACATGACATATTAAACTAACACAACTTAGAAGCTAAAAGCTTTAAGGATCTTGCGCAGTGACATGTGAAATTTAAATGTCATTCTTCTCAGTATTCACTATAGTCACCACCACGTTGAATACAGCATGCACTATCATCGAGGTGCTGGTGTCATCCTGTAGGATGATGTTCCACCCCTCCTGTATTTGGAGGATCAGATCCGTATGGTCGTTGTGGGTTGCCGATGAGTAGGGGGCTGTCGTCCAATCATGCTTCACACATGCTCAATAGGGAAAAGATCTGGCACTCTTGCTGGCCAGGGTAGTACGAGGGTAAGTCAATAAGTAACTGCAATATTTTTCTATTTCTTTTTATGTTGGCTCTACGGCATTGTGTGCTCACCAGACGTTAGGTGTCACCGTTGGCTTCGCTTGTGGTAGGTTGCAGCGTTATCACATCAGTCTGCTTTGCGCTGTTGCGAAGTAAAGATAGCCGCGCCACTCTCTGTGTGCACTAAAGAAGAACAGCGTGCTGTTATCCGCTTTTTGTGGTCTGAAGTTGTACCCGGAGCGGAAATTCATAGAAGACTTGCAGCACAATACGGGGACAATGTTTTCCTACAGCGAAGTGTTTACCAGTGGATTGAACAGTTCAAAAGTAGTCGAACGAGAGTGAAGGATTGAGGAAAGAGCAGGGCGTCCAGTTACAGCAACAACTGATGACATGATTGAACGAGTCCGTGCCTTGATTCTGAATAACAGACGAGTGACTGTTGATGAAGTGGCAACTCATATACAGATTAGTCATGGTTCTGCATATGACACCATGCATAAGAGGTTCAACTTTCACAAAGTCTGTGCAAGATGGGTTCCGAAACAACTCGAGGAAGAGCACAAGCGAAACCGTGTGAGAATCTGTCAGCATGCTAACGAAGGTGAAGTGTTTCTCAAGCGAATCATCACTGGAGATGAAACTTGGATTCATCATTTTGAACCAGAGAGCAAACGCCAGAACATGGAATGGAAGTACCCTTAGAGGACGTCGATTCAGCTCCGATCAACAGGTGAAGGAAGCGGTGCATTCGTGGCTAGCTACGCAACCAAAAAATCATTTTTGCAGAGGTTATCGAAAAGCTTGTGCAACGGTGGACAAGGTGCATTGAAAAGCAGGGTGACGATGTTGAAAAATGATATGAATAAAAACATTGTACTCTTCTGGTAATAAATAATAAAAATTGATTGCAGATACTTATTGACTTACCCTCATATATTCAAACCTCGAAGAGGCATCCGTTGCATCTACGGTATAGGGAAACCATTATTTTGTTGAAGCAGCTCCCCATCAATATCTTTCATGAATGTCACTACAAAAGGTTCGATCAACATTCTGATGTAACCATTCGCCACCATGTGTTTGTAATGACATTGAGGGTGCTCCTGTCCTCATGTCATAATGCTTGAAATCGGTCTCCAGTAAGTTGACGACGAATTTAACTTTCCAACAAACGTTCACCCGGTCTCTTCCCGGATCGTGCATATCCATAACTGGCACATCAGCAGAAACAGCTTTCATCCGTGAGGAGGAGCGTTCCATTCTGCCCTCCAATCGACCGCGCTAGGACCCCGGTCTGCTGATAGCAGTATCTTCCCCGAATCCTGCTCCCAACAGTTATACGTTAAAGACGTCTCATACGTTCCACGTTTAAACTATAAGGTTTGTCATTATTCTGGTCTTAAAGTACCCTAAAAGATTCCATCGTGGTTGGTAAGTAAGCGGAAAAGAGGCTGTTGGAAAGACCTAGCGATCGTTGTGATAGCAATATTAGAAAAGGCATCCGCTACTAACTGGAGGAGACCTCTTAATTCCTCTTGCTAAGTCTTAAGGGAACCGGGGGGGGGGGGGGTGGACGTTTAATGTCCAATCCATACGTTCACGTCATGAAGCCGATTAGTACGCAAGCAACTGCTTGGCGAACGAACATGGATAAGCTGCTCACTAACCTGCATTAGTAGACAGCGTTGTGAGTCTTGTACCGTCACGTGATAAGAAAGGAGGGTGCAGACATAAGTAAGGAATCAGTCTCTGATGACCTCATTGCCCGAAGGATATAATGCAAGTGGCAACGGCAGCGGTCAATCCTGCAGGAAGTCAGAGGGTCAAAATGCCCGAGTTTTGACTGCAGAATGACAGGAAAAGGACACTGCAGATCAAACGGACCTGTACGTGGCGACTCTGAACTATCAGTCACTTGCAGGAGAGGACAAATTAGAGGAGTTGGAGAATCAATTTACGTAGATTAAATAGGACATCATAGGTGTATGAGAGGTGTGAAAGAAGAATGAAGAATAGTTGGATCTACCATCAGAGCACCATCATGTTTTGCTTGAAAGGAACGGAAAATGGCAAATCGGCAGGTGTTGGCTTTATAATAAATAAAGACTTGAAGATACGGGTCACAGAAATTGAAGGAATTTCGGTTAGAATCGCAAGAGTACTAATAAAGATAAACATGACATACAGTATGGAGGTTATAAAAGTATATGCTCCAAAAACGTCACATCCAGAGGAGGAGATCGAAGACCTATACGAGGAGATACAGAAGATTTTGGATAGAAGGAAATCACATTGTAAAACTCTAATGGGTGATTCAATGCGAAAGTAGAAACTAAGCAGAGCAGTGACATGAAAGTGGGAATTGGTTTTGACAAAAGAAACAAGAGAGGAGAGAAGTTAATGGAATTCTCAGACAGACAGAGTGTTCGTTTCAAACATATTTTTTAAAAGGCCGCTCCAGAAGAAGTAGTTACGGAAAGACCCAAATAGGGCTGAAAACGAAATACACTAAGTTTTATCGAATAATGTGTAAATTTTTCAAGACATGTCTGTTCTGAACAGTTTCAAAATTTGAGTGATCATAGAATGGTGAAATGTAAGCTGAAACAAATTATAGTCTTGAGAGGAAGAAGCTTACCAGAGGAAAACCGCCAGTTTTAGATATAGAAAATCTAGCGAAAAACAGACTTTCAAATAGAACTAAGTAACAGATTCAGAGACTTGGAAGTGTTAGAAGATAAAGAAGATATCAATAGCAGAAATAAAATACTGACTGAGATAATAAGTGAAACAGACAAGAAAATAGCATGCACTAAAAAGAAAAAAATAGATCAAAATCTCAGAAGAAACTAAATTCTGATTAAGAAAAAGATTTAAAATTAAACAAGAGGGAAAGAAAATTGAGCACATAGAATAAAATAAAAGCTTAATCAATAAAATAAAAGAAGAGGTACGAAAACACAACGAATATCTAGTTAGAACTACAATCGAGGAAAACAAGGGCATGAAGGAAACCAAACAACAGTTCATAATAAAAAACCAAAAACAAATGATGACAGTTAAAAGATAAGATGGGACCGTAACCGTAAATAAGATGAAATAATAAAAATATTTTTAAATTTCTACAGAAAATTTTACTACTCCGATGAAGAACTAGGAAATGAGGATTTACAACAAAATTATGTGTAAGTCTTAGATGTAATGGAAGAAGAAGATAAGGTACTTCGAGAGACGAAGAACGGAAATCGCCAGGAGAAGATGGGCTTGCAACAGAGGTGTTTAAATGGGGATGTGAAAAAATAAAAGAGCAACTTACAAATTATTCTCAATGTGACTGAGAAAGAGAGAAATACCCTCAAGTAGGAATTATCTTATTATTACTTTGTTGTACAAGAAAGGGGACAAAGAACGCGATGAGAAGTACAGTCCAATTAGTTTACAATCAGTTGTATACAAAATAATATCCAATCTTATTTTGGATCATATTGAACGAGACTTAGATTTTCACCAGGAAAAAGAACAAACCGGATTTCGCCGTGAATTTAGCACAATGGACCACACAGAAGTATTGAAAGAAGTTATGGAAAGGATTAATGAATATGAACTTCCACTATGTCTGGGATTCATAGATTTTAAAAAGCTTTGGATTCGGTCTCCTTGGCAGCAGCACTCAAACCATTGTCAAGGCATCGAAAGTCCATACATTAATTAGTACGAAACATTTAGTGGACTGCTACATCTGTCATTAGACTACATCAAGAGAGAGATTTATTTTTAAATTGGAAAAAGGGATAAGGCAAGGAGATACAATTTTTTCCAAAACTATTTTCTGCTGTTTTGGAAGGGGTGTTCCAAAATTTAAACTGAGATGAATTTGAAATAAAAATCAATGGCGAATGCCGTAATATCCTAAGATTCACTGATAATATAATCCTGTTTGTTTCGAGTGCAGAACAATTTCAAACCAGTATAGAAGAGCTGAGTAATGAGAGGTAGAAAATAGGCCTTACAATGAGTTTGAGTAAAACAAAAGTAATATACAATCAACATGTTGAAAAGAAGAAAATAACGA
>JAGDQP010037598.1:0-11560 GCA_022664845.1 Lepisma saccharinum | reverse complement strand
GATTTTTCTGTTTTAAAACTTGCCTTCTCCCTATGCAGCGGTGCATTCTGGCTGGAGTGCGTGTTGGACTAGACGTGCGTGACAAACGATATGCGTGCAGAATTAAATTTTAATGGTTGAGACAGTGGTAAAGTTTTTTTTAAATTCTTAGTTACCACAGGAAGGAAACGCTGATGACACAGGTAATTTAGTATAATTTTCTAACCTTCCTGTGACCAACCCCCAAAGCATTGTTCCTCCCTGTGTTCATCTCTCTGTAATTTTACCAACGAAATGTGTTTTGTTTCTACAACAAAATTGTTTACTAACGAAACAAACAATAGCTTTATCTTGTAACTTCTTTTTCGGGTTTTTCATTGTGAAGTTTTAATAAATGCCTGTCGACATCTTCAGAGGCGTTCCGATGTTAATTTAGGGTTTCTCGTTGTTGTTGAATCACACTGAATTTAATTTGAAAATGTCTTTTTTGTTGAAGTTTTGATCACGTATTGTTATTTTCATGCATTCTCCTAAACTACCCACCTAACTTTAAATCTAGAGGAGATATAATTTTTTTTTAGCATTTTACAATTCTAAGAATACAAATGCAATTAAATTATATAAAAATAAATATTAAATTGTGAATGTTTGACTTAAGATATGTCTTAAGATCCAATTTCTCATTTTAAACAGAAATCAACATACAGTAGAGTCGTGATTAACCGAGGCTCCAAGTTAGTCAAGCCGATGCGCGCCATCAATCTAGTACACCTTCGCGGAACTTCGGGCTAGCTCGTTTCATCTTCGCCAAACTTCGGGCTTGTTGACCTTCTGCACCTCATGTTTTGTTTACAAAATCTTTTGTTTATCTCATTAGCATAATTACATATGTATTGCTTTGTAGTGTATCGGAGTCTACTGCAGTTTAAAAGTAAGTGTACAGGAAATTTGTTACTTTTCTGCCCTTCGTTAGTAACGTCTTCAGAGGATATGTTCTGACTCCTCTTTTTGATCAGATACGTTAGTAGGTGAGTGCTCTTGCACAGAGGGTCCATTCCGTATCGTCCAATAGTTAACGTCGCTCTCTT
This sequence comes from Lepisma saccharinum, assembly GCA_022664845.1. Lineage (NCBI taxonomy): Eukaryota > Metazoa > Arthropoda > Insecta > Zygentoma > Lepismatidae > Lepisma > Lepisma saccharinum. Next base: position 10,493 of record JAGDQP010037598.1, on the reverse strand, counting down.
GCTTCCGGTTATCCTAACCGAAAATTTTCTATGATTTATCTCAGTCACCAGGCGAATACCGAGATGGTATCTACAGTAATGCCCTCGCCACTACCTCCACATCATTACCCCTAAATAGAGTTCGCCGAGGCACGTCATCCTTCAGACATGTGACAGGTTTAGATCATAGCTGCCTGTTCGGGGAAGAAAAACAAATTTAATATATAATGATCGTCGCTAATGTCGGGTTATTAATTGAGAGGCAGGCAGGTTCGAGTTCTACTGCCGGCCATACTACGTCATTCTCTGGCTCTGGACTTGACGAGCGTAGGGCGTAGGTGCTACTTCAGCTCATTCATGTAAAATAACTAGATTTAGTTGCTTTACTAAATTGGCAGCATTGCTACAACACTCGAAGCTCGAGTCAGAGGAATACTTCCGATTTTTAATATCCTTGGTATACAGAAGTATCTAGAAGAAACTTCACAGCCAAAATTGTAGCTGCAACGGTTTACAAATAACGACAAGGTGATCCAAAAAAGATGAACCATGGATAAAAAGTAAATTAAATGCGAGGTGACGAGAAGCCGTTTCCTCTTACAAAGGAATAAAGATATGGAAATTATGTGGTTGTGATTGGATACTGGAATATGCTTCCCGTGCGCTGGTACTATATCAATGACCGCCATCATAAAAACGGCAATCTTGACATTTGTAAATGGGAAGTGGGTCATGTGATATACCAATATATGCTGGAATGTGCCCAGAAATCCATCAATGAAGTTAGTTTTGCCCTAATTTTATCCCTCTTAAAATTGGCGTCAAGTTCTGCTTCTAACAAAATTAATTTTAAAATGACCGCTGCGATGAACGTAGTTTTCAACATACATATAGCTCTTGGACTATAGTTGTTTTTCTTCCATCACCTGCTTCAAAGGAAAATGGTTTGGATTCGCTCATTTCCTACGCTCACGGTTTCCATTTCTTCTAACATTCTCCACGTCAAAGACAACGAATATGAGACACCTTTTTATTTTACTGTATTAATGAAAGGAAAAGAAAGATAATAGAACGAACAAATTGCAAATATAATTGTTATAAATTGATCCATCATATAAATAAAAAAATGGTACATAAGTATCTAAATTATTCTATGCAGTTTTCGAAACGAAACCAAAATCGAACAAAAATGTAATGAAAAAAATTGCTTCTAATATGAGACCCAGACATTTCGTATCCCAGTATGACTTGTATTCGTATCACCTTGATTTCTGATACTGTAGGCAGATAAAACGGGAATTTGTAGCTCCACAATGCTCGTGTGCTCATCGGTAACAACGTAAGCATCTAACCCGAAGACGCTGGAGTCTGGCAGATAATGGTGCTTTATCAGGTGTCGCGGTAATTCTTTCTGCATACCCCCATACTCAGTTCGAAGAGGTTGCTCGTATTCACGTAACTTCGAGTCGAACATAGTGGAAAGAGACCTAATATTTGTAGGACCCTATCTCATTTTAGGAGCCCCTTCGGGTCTCATATTAGGAGCTTCAGTGCCCGCCATTATAATCTGGAACAGCAATCTTACAATTAGTTGGACTCCCTTGCGCAGATTTTTCATTCTTTCTCTTACTACAGGCTATCGAATGATGCAATGGTACATGTTACTGTAACTTACCTTCTGTACAAAAGAATATCAGAGTCCATCTTATAGAAAACTTTTACGGAATCAGCACACTAAAATACTGTTTTTCTTCACTATCACAGTAACTACGCAGTAGTTGGGATACCTTGATACAGCTCTATATATTCTTGTTATAGACGATATTGCTAAAATCCTCCATGTTGCTTTACGAGAAATCTGACAATGAGTGCAAAATGTCCAATTTATAGCATTACACATAGTTAAAAAACAACAATAATAATAATAGAAAGAAAATTTGTTGCGTCAGGAGATTGAAAGCGGCCCAGTAAAATCATGGTCGTCTGAATCTGAAGTCAGTTTATTTTCACCTGCTTTCATTTAGTCATTTGTCTGCATTAGACAAGGACGAACGGAGAATCGAAAAGTCTTGGAAAAAAAATTGAGGATCGCTAAAAAAAGAGAAAAAAGACTCAAGAATCACATATGAATATGTGTGTATGAACATGTTTCGTTAAGGTCGGCTGTACAAGACTGAAAGGTTGGCAAACTGCATCGGCAGGTGGGTTGTCAACACAGAAATGATTCGCTGTATGGCTCACTAGTAGCAACCTCTGGTTGCCAAAGAACCAAAGAAAGAAATGAAAAAATAATGACAGAAGAATCTGTCTGCAAACTTGACAAGGTTGAAAACAAAAATAGCTTCCGTGAGAAGCACAACAGATCCTCCAACACAGGACAAGGTCATCTCGATTTATTTCAGCTTCTCAATACACAGAATAAAACAGAACAGAATAGCAAAAAAGGTCATACATTTAAACTCTCCTCATGGCAGCCATCCTGATACAGTTTCCCGTAATCCCATAAGACAAATGACGTGATGCTAGTTAAAATAAAGGCTCGGAGCCTTATGAGGAACTGATGGACAAGTAATAACATCTCACAAGGAACACTTTCCATGAGAGAAAGCCCGATTTTGATGATGGCACCATCAGAGCCAAAAATGTAGCTACAATTTTAAAAAATAACGACAGGGTGACCCCAAAAAGATGAACCATAGGTAGAAATTAGATAAGATATAAGGTGACGAAAAACCGATTTCTCAACAAAGGAATAAAGATATCGAAATTATATGGCTGTGAATGAATACTGGATGCAATGCGCTACCTGTGAGGGGTAAGAAATCATTGAGCGCCATCTTGAAAGTGTCCATCGTCCTTCTTCAAACTTCGTGATGGGAAGTGGACATTTGATATATTACTTTGTACTTAGATGTTCCCAGAAATCCGTGGTTGAAGTTGGATTTGCCCTAATTTTATTCCTGTAAGATATTGGGTAAAGTCATCGAATATGAGACCGTCTTCTAATATGAGGCCACCTCCTAATATTAGACCGATTTCTAATATGAGATCCCGAGCTAACTGCGTAACTAGGTGCTGTACTTTGTTGATGGCTGCGAAAACTTCTAACGTATTAGGTTGTTATGGGTATGGTATGTGATTTCCAGAGCGGAAGCAACTTGCGAGTATGTATATTTCAATATATGCTTTGATGCTGACGTCATACATCATAGTATGGGTAACCGAATTTTTTATGCCTTGAGAAGTTTTTTACAGGACAAAAAATAGATGGTAGCGTTGTTTTCATACGAATGAAAGATTTTTATTTGTTGAAGAACCGAAGTAAGTTCATTTTGTAAATAATTTGATTAATAATACAATATATTGTGTTTAATGAAGGAAAATGTGTATTTCAGAAATTTGAACAAGCTTTCATGGGAAAGTTAAAATGCTATGGAAATTTGTTTAAGTACTGTAAGAGATGATTGTAGATTACGGTGTACGGAAAATTGGTTTTATATGAACCTGCTGTTTTTCTCTTCGTGAGATAGTAAATGTCTTTTGTCCAATCTTGCGTTTCTGGATTGAACGTGAATTGAGCTGCAGTGCTGCAAAACCCTTTACTCAGTTTCAAAATTGTTCCCTGATTGTGAGTTTTACGTAAGATATTATAGCCTTCAGGGCACTACGGAATAGTTCTGATTTGGAGCATTTTATCTTCTCACGGGACAGTTTATCATCTGAAATTCTACTGGGAGGGTCTTTCTAAACGTCGAATCAAAGAACTTTCGTATGTTAAAGATGACCCTGGGATTTAAGAGAAGTTAATTTGGGTACAAGAGTGCTCGTAAAGTAACATTGAGGATTCTAGGTATATCGTCTATCATAAGTATATATAGAGCTATATCACGCTAATGTCCGCCGGAGGACCGACGGTGGATGCAGCAAACTGCTCATGGGCATTTATCTAGGTTTTTCACCAATTTTTCTAGGATTATAACTAATTTCTCTAGGATATTTACTAATTTCACTAATTTTTCTAGGATTTTCAATAATTTCCTAATTTCGGTAGGATTTTCACTATTTTGTCTAACATTGTTCCTAATTTCACTAATTTCTCTGCGATTTTCACTAATTTCCCAAGGATACTTACTGATTTCACAAATTTCTCTCGAATTTACTGATCTAACCAATTTTTCTCGGAGTTCTACTAATCACACAAATTTCTCACGGATTTTCACTAATTTCTGGATTTTAACTTCCGATACTCAAGGTAATCGGAATAGTTTACAATTACAACCTTTCTTTAAAGTAAATTTTCACAACACGCATTTCAAATCATTGTAAGAGTGCTTAACGACTGAACTATCTCGAACTTGGCCCGCCTGTGCTCCTGATCACTTTAAATTCGCGGTGGTGAGCAGGAGTTCTGCCAGAATTTCCAGTCTGCGTACTGTACAGCTTAAATAGTTCCAGAAGCAGGATTTAGACTTAAATATAGTTTTGCAAGTTTCTATCGATTTTCAACCGTAAAACTAATAAAGTTGGGGTGTCGAGAATTTGGGGGTGATATTTCTATTTTGGATTTGACAGAATCCCTCACCACAGAGAACGAGGATGAGATTAAAAGTTGTTGTGCTCAAAATTTTTTTTGGGGGGGGCCAAGTTTAATTCACTGCTCGTCGTAAACTTAATATTGCTTCTGAATTCACTGACATGCAAACTGATGCAGGTGAGTGCAGTTACTATAACAACTTGGGATGTGTATGCTGTGAATCATTGCGACAAAGATAATCACGAGTGACGCTGTGCACCTAATACATGAATAAGTAATGACTAGTACTGAGTTCAAGAAAATTTTAATATGTTGGTGAACATGTGCACCACTGTGAGAAGTGAATCACACTCAAGGGGGACTAGGCACGTATCCAGAAGTTGGTTTTGGGAGGGGTCTACGGGTATCCGGGGGGCCCAAGGTGTGTCTGGGCACGAAATGTATATTAACTGTGTTTAATTATGCGTAAAGCTATACTAATTCTGCCTAAAACTCTGAATTGGGGATGTTCGGACACTCCCGGATATCCCCGTAAATACGTCCCTGAGGGGGACTACGTAAACACTTTCTAAAGTTCCAGGTAGATTTTACTGGTTCTGAAACATAACTCATATACAAATAATGAATGTTGTTGTCTTTAAAGAATGGAAATTTAACTCTTTTAAGAAGTTTGTGCCTTTTTTGACAAATGACTTTTCTTTCCTAGTCAGTTGACAGCTACTTCCCTGAACGCATTTCCGGCTTCTTGTCGACAAAACATTTTTTTTTCCTTTTCACCTCGGGATGAAACTTTACTCCCCTTCCACTCCTTTTAATCTCGAATCAGCGTGAAATGGAGCATAAAGGCGAGAGAGGGAAGGAGAAAGAGAGAGAGAGAGAGATTTTGATCGAAGTTTCCTTCAATTCTGATATGTCAGGCTTCGCTAATAGGATTGTGGAAATACCTGAGCACCCAATCCGTGATCTTTAATTAGTCGCTTCTGCCAATGTCTGCAGAAGTTAGTTGACTAAACGCATGGGAAATCCTTTTCAACAGCTTGCGAAAATGAAAATGAAATGTCATCTTAAGTTTTAGTAATATTGAAATTCTATAACGTAGGCTATGCGCATTAACAGTAGGAATGACGTATAGAAATAGTTTCATATCTCTGAAAAGAACAAACATACCGCCGGAGATGTTCAAGTACCCCTTCCTTGGAAAAGCTATTCTGAGAGTTTTGTGTTTGAAGTATTAAATAGGATAAAGGCATTAAAATATTTTAAAACTCTCAAAATTGAAGTTTACTTGTCGAGGAATCTCACAAATTATAATATTGATTGATTGAAACCATAGGAACAAGACAGTGTCACAGGCTACATTGGATGAAGATTCGATCATAGCGTAGTCAGGTCATATTTACACTTCACTTGGCCCGAAGGCCGAAAGCCCACCTCCATCCCTGCCTTATTTCAAGATTTGGATTACCTTATAGACTCGGATATTTATATTTATTGCATCAGTCTACTTTGTTCGGCAGTCTAATTCCCACTTCTTACCACCTGGTTAATACCCATCATGGAGGATTACTATATCCTGTATTATAAAGCAGCTTTATGGGTTCTGATTTCAACCTAGTACCTAATAAAATAAACTAGGTCTTATATGCATTTAATTATACTCTAACGTTATATCTACTACCTAACATATTAAAAGTATAAAATATAAATCAAATATAATACTCAAAGTCCAACATTTATGCAGTCTACTTACTTGAGAATCTTCAATGGCCCGCAATAACACATAGTAATTATAATCAAAATAAAGTAATAATATAATTACACCAACTATAATTCTGAATTAAAACAGAAATAATGATAATAAATGTGGTAATGATAATAATGATAACAGGTAACAAAGAATAAATAATGAAACATCAGAATAAAATTATAATTTACAATTTAGTTATCGACTACAAACGAAACATTTAAAATCTAAAATATTTCAGACTACATGTTGCTGGACCAATCTGTCAAGATTAACCATTTATCTAATTATCCAATCATCAATATAAAAATTAGCAAAACAATTCTTTAAACTTCTAAAACTACAAATTATATACTTAAAATCTAATTTTTAAAACACAGAATAAAGACACACACATGCGCCGCTCAACCCAGTAATCACGAAAGTTGAGCAAATTTCATGCACTTGTATCCTCTCTTTAATTAAGTCTACAACTTATCTAGCTCAAAACTGCATAATGTAGAACAATTATAATGATATTAATTAATTGCTTATATTCAAACTATGCCGACATTCTTCCTTCCAATTAATTTTGGAGACCGCCTACTCCACGGTCGACATCTTACATTTATACATTAACAATTTATTAAAAAAATAAGACACCGTCTCCTTACAATTTCGTTCCATTTAAAATAACAATCTACCAGTTTTATTGAACTACTATCAGATGTTCTAAATATTCTATTTCTCGAAGCTTTCAATCTATTCGACCACAGCTAGGCCTCTCCTATGTATATTATACTTTTTTATAAAACCACATTAGTTTTTATTTATAAATTCGTTCCGAAATTTGTTAGAAATAGCATTGCAAATTTGACCAAATATTTCCCACTGTTCTATGTCTAATAATTTCACATGTGTCTTCATTGCACAATTTTTTCCTATCTTCCATTCTCGGACAGCGAAGAACAACGTGTTTCGGTGAACCAGCACATCCACATCGACAATATGGAGTGTTTATTAAACCCAGCTGGAAGAGTTTCTCTGCGTACGGACCATGTCCTGTTAAAAAGTGAACCAAGCCCTTGTTTGGCTTCACATATACCATTTCTAAACGCTCCTCCACGCTGGGTATCAATTCGTAAAGTCTTCTTCCCTTATTACGTTGGCCTTAGACGCCAAGTTAATCTGTCTGGTCATTTGAGTCAAACCCGGGTCCCGAGTCATTCAACTTAAGACTGGGTTCATTAGAATCAATTTCGGACCGCGTCACCTAGGTTAGGATCAGGCCGGGTCACCAAAAATGACTCGGTTTCAGCTCTGTCCCAGTCAAAACAGATAGGAACTGATTACGGATTGAAAATCAACCTTGAAGTCAGTGACTAATTACTTGGCCATTTTCAATTTATTGATTATCTGTGGTACACGTGCAGATACGATTAATTAGTGTCACACGTGACCTGTTGGAAGCTTTGGGGGAAATGCTTTAGGACTCGACATTAGTTATTCCTTTGGACAATTATTTACTCACAATACTAAATTAGTTATTTTAGTTGTGAGGATGAAGGAAATAAAAACAACAATAAAGAATGAGATTACAGAGAAAATAGACAAAGTTAAATGCTTGGGAGCAAAAGTAACAAGCAAAGACGAGGTCACTAATGAAATAGAAAACCACTTGGCATCAGATGACGCATATTTCTATTCAGTTCAGAGCCTCCTAACCTCACGATTAACATCAAGTAAGCAAAAAGCTACAGTTAGAAATATACAGAACGGTCATACATGAGTTTAAGAACAAGCTTTTGAGATAGATATTGACGAGATGACGGGAGAATGGAGGAGACTACATAATGAACTCCGCACACTGTACGACTCCCTCAATGTTGTAAGAATAATGAAATCGAGACGACTAAGACGGGCAGGCTATGTAGCTTGAATGGGGGGAAAGAATTTTTATATTCCATCATGATTGGAAAGCTGGAGGGAAAGAGGCTATTCAGAAGACCGAGAGGTCGTTGGAATGACAATATTAGCGGGAATCTCCGAGAGGTAGGTGTTCGTGATCAAAACTGGCTTGATGTTACCCAGGATAGAATCCAGTGATTAGTTAATTATTGTTGAACCTTAAGCGTTATATCTAGCTAGGTTAAAGTGGAACAGATTACGGCTTTGGCAGTGTGTGTGTTGGCTTAGCAATCGAAATATTACATTGGGTGAATCGTAGTCTATGGACCTCTTCAACATGCAGTCTCCTCCATTCTCCTGTCATCTCGTCCCGTTTCGGAGCGTATGACCAGCTTCAATTTTCAGGGATTCTAGGAGTAAAAGAAAAAAAATAGAAACTTGAAGTGATATTTGAACACGAATTGTTCAGTCAGAACTCCAAGTCTTATCGACTGGACTAAACTACTAGTCGTAAGAAAACATTAGATGAAGACAGTAAAGCGGGTCAGAAATACATTACCTGAACATCGAAAACATAATTACTTCAAAGACTTACGCTAAGTTTTAACCACTTTTTTATTTGCCAATTATGGATCGAAATTCCCATTCTTTGAGAATATTTCTCATTTCTGTTAAAATAAGAGATTAAGATGGTGGTCTAACTTGCCCAACATTAAACGCATTGTTATGAGAAGAAATCGTTTGGTCTTCCTGAGCATGTGCGCTAATCATACTGGGGGCTGAAAATTGAGACCTTCTAATAAGACAAAGAAAATAATTCGGTGCGGATTACTGTCGATAACCGCAAATATTGACATTACTCTTAAGCATTGCTGTAACATCAAGGAAATTCCCAAAAATGTTATCAGAGCATTACATAACATTGATATTACTGTGGTTGTTTACGAACTCTGTTTTGGAATTGATTAATCCTACAACACGTACTTGCACTGCTCTAGGAACTCCACAGCAGTTGGGTAAAATCAACCCACATGATCTGAGAGAAGCTTTCTAATTGCAAGAAAAGTTAAATCTGGATAAGGTCTTTGTAACCGTGGTGTCATAATTGCAATTATTTTTCTTTAGCGATGTTTGTTTATATTTGAATGTATCCGAGCGTAACAACAGTCACAAAGGGATCCCTGATTTATAAAGATCCACAAATATGCAAATTACCACCCTGGGCCGCTAAAATTAGTACAATACACACTGGGCCCAGCAGAACTTTGCATTTTGTTCTATTAAACAAATTTTTGTCATGCATTTCGCAAATATACCTTGTAAGTAGAATTAGAAGCTCATATGGTCATACATCGGTGCATTTGTGGTTGTATCCATAAACTTTTTTCTATTGTAATGCATTGTCGTGGAAATTGTTATAAATTATTTGTCTTTTAAACATAGAGTTACACTATGCAATGTTAAAAAAAAGTCGTTTTTGTAAAAGAACTTGTTTAAAAAGAAAGTGTATTCATCACTCGCCTCCCCATAAATTTTCCAATAATGCCCAACTATGAACCTCTTTTAGCATTATTTTTCGTAAAATTACTTTTTTAAACTAGGACAAAACAACTAAATGAAAATCAACTTAATACGAATGTTAAAGTTTCTACACGGAATGCCACAAGGAGAATGCCATTCTAAAATGACTGCGTTCATTTGTTTCCGAATGACGCATTTGATTACACAGAAAGCACAGTGTAATGGCTTTTGGCGGAGGGGTGGGTGGTAACAGATGGATTAAATGGCTTCTCCCCCTGTTACTCTTCACCCTTGTCACCCCTTTTTATGAAAGGGGGTAGCGAGTGCGGCATTTAGGAGAAAGTGCGTTTATTACGCTACAACCGATGGCCTACGTGAATGGCGTACATTGCTGAACAGAAAATATTTTATGGCATTTTTTTTGTTACCATCAGTTTGGCGTTCGAGATGTTCCTCGAGGTCGAAATGGGCGAGAAGATCGTTAAATTTAAATACCACGAAAATCTATAAACGACTTATTCGGTGGGTAGTGGGAGGGAGAGTTTTACGATTATTGCAAGTTGCAGAATCGTGGTTAGGATGTAATTTTTTTATTGCTTATGAAATAATTGGTCATTAAGAATTCAAAGAACTCATTACTAATCATAATAGGGAATTTATGCATGCGAGAGAGAGGTAGGGCGGAGGGGATGAGTATGTGAACGCATGTAGCCATTTTTATAATTCAAATATATTCTTCTTCTCGTCCACAGATGTCACTAATTTAAATATCATTACATTAAAAATACAATAAAATAGTTATTAGCAAGTGAATAAATTATTATTGAC
>JAGDQP010037597.1:0-18548 GCA_022664845.1 Lepisma saccharinum | reverse complement strand
TCTTTAACATCTTTTTTCTTACGGGGCCCCCAAATCGTCGATTTTGCCATAAACTCTTGTTCCTGTATAACATGCTTCTGGCAGTGCTGACGTTTTCTGACGTGAAGAACTTGGCTCATGCACTGCCGTGCATGTTGATTCCATTGTCTACTGGCTTTATGTGTAAGAAAATTTTGTGAGGAGAGAAAATCAATTTAAATCGTTCAAAAGTAAATATTATGCAACTTAACATCTCTATTGCTTTAAAAATAAACACGGATGTTTTTATCCTTATCAATTCGCTTTAAAATACTTGGTTTTTGAGATCACAACATAAACAGCATTTACTAAAGAAAAAAGTATAAAATTCACAGACAATTTCATATTTTTTTTATTAAAAAAAAGCATTTCCAAAAAGGAAAGCAGAGAGAGAATGGGGAAACATTCTCGTTTTACAATTCATACTTTCGTTCAAGTTAAATCGAGTTTTCTCATAGAAATGATCCTTTAAAAATCATCTGTCTTTTCTTCCTCTATCCCTTGCTTCCCACACCCCTTTTACAACCGCTTCTTTCTTATTATTATTTTCATAGTGCTTGCTTCCCTTCTCTAGAAGAGGTAAAAGACGGAAGCTTTGCATTAAATGTTTCCGTAGATTACTTTTTTTCTTTACAAAAGCATAAAGAAACAGAGAAGTACCTCCTGAAATATTTAAGCAAACGAAAAAAAGGAGGAGGAACATTGTTATCCCTTCTCGAAACATTAGACAAGCGGAAAAACAAAACACTATCACTTTATTGGCAGTGCCATCACTGCAGGCTTTTGAGATTTTGTCCAAAAATATTGGTTTTTTGTACTCTGGAAGGGACACAGGGGCGGCTGGTGAAGGGAGGGGAAGGATAGATAGAACTGTAATGAAATTCACCCTCAGTTTCCCCAACTCGAAAACTGGAGCAAGTGGAAAAAGAGGATCCCTTTTTATGGCTTTGTCATTCCGAGAAGGAAAGTTGGGTGGAGGTACGGAGGGGACAGAAGAAGAGGCTTGCAGACCAAAATGAAAAGCTTGAGATAAGAAGGGAATATGAGTAGTTTTGAGATTGAACAACGAACGACCAGGAGAAGGGGAGGAGAGAGTATAGCAAACGAAGACGAGAGAAAAACGAAAACGAAGATTATCAAGAAGGTGGAAGGGGCGTGAAATAAAGAATTCTTTATATTTAAAAATAAATTCAAAGGAAGGCAAGAGAGAAATTGGCACTTGTTTTAATTGAATTTAATGAAAAATTTATTGTTTCTGTTGAAATTCATAAGATTCTGTAGAAAAACCACAGTTAGAAAACAAGACGTAGTAATTATAGGATGAGAAATCGTGCAACTTCGTGATGAAATACACCTATCGTTTCAGTTCGCATCCTTCCTATTGAATCATTCACACAAAGAAACGTAAAACTAATATAGGGTGTCCCAGATAATTAAATCAAAGGATATGAGGGTGATTTTTAAAAGTATGTTCAAATCACATTAAGACTCACTTACTTTTACCACTTCTGTATTTTTGTATAATTTGTGTGCAATATGTTCATGACTTTAGTTTCTCTTTTCTTTTCGAACGGACTATTCGAAATGAAGCTGTGGGTATTTGCTTTCATGCAATATCATGTATACGACATGCAACGAAATTAGTGACTGCAGAAAAATATTTAACAAACCTAGCTATAGATCTGAAGAGTTTGATATTTTATATACCTATGGCATACAAGTAGAAAGTAATAATTTAATGTTTTGAGCTAAAAATCATGTATTATTTTTATGTTAGTTGAAACATACAGTATATATTATGTGAAACAGTTATAACTGGAGCATTTTCTTAAATTCTTCCTTATTTCGTCAGACTGACAGTGATTTTTTGGGACATCCTACACGTTAAGTTCTTGCCAAGCTATTCAATGTTATGTTTACCATTGAGTTTAGCAAGCATTAGTGAGAGAAGCTCTTTAAGCACACTCACATTAACGTTTCTAGACCTTTCTTCTTCTTCTTCTTCAAGGTTTCTGGACCGACGATTCCCGTATTGGTAACGGAAGAATGTTTATAAGATTTGTGACTGAATATACGTTCCTGTATAGTTTCCATCGTAACAACAATTTAAGGAAACACATGTTTACGCATTATGTAAGAAAGACCCGACAGTTTCAACAAAATTGGTATGATGAGACAGTAGACATCCTTCCATGTTCCAGTTGTATATTACGGTTCTCAGAACTCATTACTTAAGCATTATGTTCGCGCAATACGATTGTGAGAATTAATTTGCTATGATTATTCAAGCATGAGCAAAAAAATGATTGGGCATATTGCAATGATATTTAACGTAAGGATGTAGTGGAATACCGGTCATGCTTTAACCATCAAACAAAGGTAAAATTATGGATATACTGCTCTGTCATGTGTGAACAGTTATCCCATTTCAACCTAAAACTTAGTACGATGATATAGGAAGACTTAAAACTGGAGACATATTGAAATGTTGAACTTAATTACTGTCACCATGGTAACAGAACAAATTTCTTAAACATTACGTTCGCACATAATATGAAAACGATTAGAGAGTAATTCGCTTTCAACTTCGTATATTTGTAGACTATAGCTCTACCCTTAAGACTTTACTCATATTAAATTGTTAAAATAGTTATTATTTCTACAGTAACCAGACTAAATTACTAAACACCTGAACAGATTAAAAGCACATTTCCCATAGTGCTATAAAGGACTTTGCTAGATTTTTTTAGCAACATTAAACCTTCATTTCCGTTATTACTTCAATGGTAACGAGATTTTTCTTTCGAAGTTTCATTTTACATCTGCAAGCATCTCCGAAATACGGCATAAGAACTGAAATATACAACACTACTCTATACATATGGTTTAGCAACAACGAAAAAACTTACAACTTTTCATATATTGTCGCTTCAACCATTTCTGTCAACTACACCTCCAATCCAATAACAATATTCAATTATTTTTACTTTGGTTTTCCGTATAAGAAATACTGTTGTAAGAACAGCTTTCTAAAAGCTGCAATTTATATTTCACTTCCATCACAATATTTTTACTAACGAAAAAAGTGTTAACTTCTCACTCACTTCAATTCTGTAGGCATCGCAAAAGATGATTGCAACATAATTTATTAGGTTATTTAGGCAGTTAACAGGACTACTGTATGTAAATTGAAATTAGCTTGTAATTCTTGACGAATTTGTAAAAAAACAAAAAAACACTTAATCTTCTCGTATTTTCCAAAGTTTGTACGGCTTCACGAAAGAAATTTTGTAAACTTCTTAATTGTACATTCAGAAGCAAAAAATTGATTGACAGATACTATATCTACTCCGAAAGTGGTACAATCTCGTAACACCGAGATAATATAGACTATAGATGACTAACATCATATGGAATACCATTTTCAATCTATACTACACATGGGATCGATAAATCTACAACACTGCCTCATTGTACACTTTTCGTCATGTTTTATGAATTTCGATGTACCGTACATCTGTTTTGATAAAACATACGAGGAGTGTTCTAACAGTATCGAACCTTATTTTTTCCCGCGTAAACCATTGAAGTGCGGGAGACTTTCTTCAGTGTAGATGTAGAGGGGACACTCATGCGCAGTCGTGAATTTTTTTCCCGCCCGTAGAAAGCGTCAGTTGCTGGCAGTCGGCCAACGAGTGAAGACGTGTAGTGAGCGTTCGTCGGATTTCAGTGTTTGTAAAATGGCAGAAAAACTTGAGCAGCGATATTGCATCAAATTTCGCCAAAAGCATGGCGATATTCAAGCGGAAACCATTCGCAAAATTTAACAGGCTTTCTGGGATGATTTCATGAGCACCTCACGCATAAAGGAGTGGTAGAACCTCTTCAAAGATGGCCGCACATCAGTGGACAGTGAACCACGCTCAGGTAGCCCCTCAACAAGCCGGAATGACAATGTCATTGGGCAAGTGCGGACCCTGATCTTGCAGAACTGTCGTATCACAGTCCGAGAAATTGCGAACGATACAAAGGTAAGCAGCAGTTCGGTACATTCAATTTTGCACGAGTATTTGGGTATGAGGAGAGTGTCCGCGAAATTTGTACCGAAGCTGCTAACAATGGAGCAGAAGCAATGGAATCTGGAAATCGCACAGGACATGCTGGACAATGCAAACAGTGACCCCAACTTTCTGAACACCATGATCACAGGCGATGAAATATTGGTGTATGGGTACGACCCAGAAACCAAGATGCAGTCGTCACATGCAAATGCACCTTTGGCAACATCCGTCATCCCCGAGACCAAAGAAAGCACAGCAGGTCCGCAGCAAAGTCAAGGTCATGTTGACTTTTTTTTTAGTCCCGTGGTGTGGTACATCATGAGTACGCCCCACAAGGACAAACTATCACAAGGGAGTACTACCAGGAGGTCCTTCGTCGCCTTTGTGATGCTGTGCGGCGCAAACGACCGGATCTGTGGGCAGCTCCATCATGATAACGCACCGGCCCATTCTGCGCATTTGATTCAGGCTTTCCTCGCCAAACACAACATTCCTCTGGTTCGTCAGGCCCCCTACTAACCTGTGACTCCGTGCGACTTTTGGCTCTTTCACAAGCTGAAAATGCCGCTCAAAGGGACCCGATTTGAGTGAACAGAAGACATCATGCGGAATGCGACGGAACGACTGCTCAACATTCCAAAAGCTGCGTTCCAGACGTGTTTCTAACAATGGCGGGAGCATTGGGAGAAGTGTGTGCTTTACCAAGGAGACTACTTTGAAGGGGATTAGTGTTTCGGATTTTCAAATCAATAAATGTATTTTTGCCAACTAAAGGTTCGATACGTTTTGAACACACCTCGTATTCCAATTGAAAAGTTGTACGAAAGAAACACATCACAGAAAAGCTTAATGATCGCTGAAAGTTTTATCTATTACACAGAGTTAAAATGTTACATGACGCTTCGACGAATCTTTTACGGAAATAACTGACAAACAACATGCAAAGAAACAACGAGTTTTAGTGATTTATTGAACTGTTACTAACGTCCTAAACAAGCCATTGAGTTTCTGAGGACCTGATCTACAGTAAAAAGGGTTTCGAACCATTTCGTTCACAATGAACCGCGAACGGGCCCGTAACATGGTCATAGTAAGCGAAATTTCAGTGGTGACTCCAATATGGGAACGTAAGCCATAAAAAATACATTGATATTATAAAGTTATTGTCATTCGTTATGTTGATTGGTATAAAGCGTAGAAGGGTGTAATGGGAACAAATAATTGTAAAGTGAAAACGTGTTTGAAAAATAAAGTACTTCAATTGTGCGCTTTGCTTAGTTTCTTCTCAATTCTTATAGGCTTATCAACCAAGTAAGATATAAGTTTCGAGATATTCTCATGAGAACAAAGACTCCTTAAAACGTTGGATAGCATTATATCTCACTTGTTAATAACCCAACAACAATTATATATAGACATTGTCCCAATAAAAATTGGGACAATTTGCAGTATCATTGGCAGTTAATATCCGTAGGATATGTTTTATTTAAAAAATACTGTTTCCCTGATACATTGGTTCTTTTCTTTCAACTTTCTCATCAAAAGCTATGTTGTCACGGGAATAGTTTACGATCCGCTTGTGCGTGCGGCAACAGAAGTTATCCAGTACAAACTGTCGAACTTACAACTTATTGATAGCACGGTTGTTGCTATTGGATAATTTTCGTTGCCGCGTGTACTAGCTCCTTTTAAACTATCCCTGTGACAACATAGCTAAAAACGCACCAAATTCAATAACAAATCTTCAAACCGAACCCGGGACAAACATTCAAGAAGAGTTGGAATGGTTTTTCTAGAAGAAAAAGTTTTGACATTGAAGGTAAAGATAGCTCAGACTTAATTTAATGGTCTCCGGTTCAAATCTCGACCAGAGCTCTGTACTTTCCTCCAGGATTTTCATGCCTGGCACTCTGAGGTGCACTCAGCCTCCTATCAAATTGAGTGCCAGAATGTTCCTGGTACTCCTGGGCACCTTGGGAAGGTAAAGGCGGTCGAGCGTGGAATTGACTACCCTACTCCACTTCACTTCCTACTGTAGGTCGAGAATATGTGGAGCGCTATATCCCCTATGCACCGTTCACGGCGCGTGCGTATGACGCACAGGGGATACCTTTACATTTTTACCGTTCAACTGATCTATACGTAAACCATTATCCAATTTTCATAGAAAATCACAACTCGCAGTAAAATAAATAAAGTACAGCTTACGTAAATATGGATACATAATAAATAAATAACAATCTCTCCTTGTATACATTGCCTGTATTTTGGTATTTTTAAAGGGAAAACAAAAACAAAGTATTAAATAATGTACTCTATTAAATTCCAATTATATATGTATATCAAAAAGCAAACGTTGTATAAGTTGAAAAAAAAAACATATTTATTTTGTTGTTTGCATATGGACATTTAATTTAATTTAATTAAATTCGTTGATCCTTTTTTCCGGAAAAGATCTGTTAACCAATTACGACAAATGCTGTTCGCTGACTGACAGATTACACACAGTATGTAGCTTCATTATAAATTTTGTTTGTGCCGTCTCAATCGCGGAAGTAATTTTCCATTGAAAGCACCAATATGTCCAAATTTAAAGATGAATGTAATTTTTTTAAAAAAAATAATAGAAAATCTATTATTACAGTTGCTATATTGATCGTTAAGAAACATTCCAACTGCAAACATGTTTTTTCAAAGGAAGTCCTAAAAATGCACAGTATTAGTAATATCCAAGGTTTTATAAACGACATAAATTTAGAAACAGGCGAAAAACTTTCCTCATCCTAAAGTTTGTGATATCCATTCTTTTCTTTTCGTGTTTTCTATTTTCCATCCCTTTTAAACGCAAGTTCTTTTCCTCCGCAATTTACACACTTTTTTTCCTCTCTCTCTCTCTTTTGTATCTTTTCGCTTCTTTCGGTCCATTGTATAGGCAACGACTCTTTCATTCCCTTAGGTCCACTCACTATGTGAACTATTGGCCTGAGACTGCAAAGAGCGTCTCTTGAATAGCAGCTAGTGATGTGGAAATAAAAGAAGGAATGTTTTGCTGCAGATACGGACTAGAGACAGTGTTGCTAACTTTTGTCGACGAGCTTATTTAACAAATCGCATCTCTGTCACTGCATACAAAGTCACACGTACAGGTTAATCTTTAAAAAAGGGTGGTGCCTCAAAAGGTCTCATGGTAAGAAAACAAGTCCTTGGAATAGAGAAATATGCACTGAACGGCTGTAGTTTAGTTCGTAGAGAGTTAGCTTAGCAATCGGAAGATCCGAAGAACGATTCAAGTGCCCGTCCATCCAGACTCAACATTTCTTCCATATGGTTTCCTCAGTCACACCAACTTAACGCTGGGATAGTGTTTTCAAACTACGTCTCGGCAACGTCCTTACCACGCCTTTCCCCTACTCTATTCCGTTCTGAGCAACAGTTGCATAAAGACCATAAATAAATTCAAATTCGACAAAAAGTTCAAATTTTGAGTTAATGGTATAATAATTTAAAACAGGAAAGCTTAAAAAATTACACTAACAACTAATAAATAATGAATACATTACATAACAATACGAACAGAGCAAAAAATAGCTGTGTTAATTAAACACTTTTCGGTGCCCGGGCGATCACCACTTTTTGTGTTAAATCAACCCAACAAATGGTGTTGATTTCGGTGATTCAACACAACGTAGACTTGTGTTGTCAATATTGATTCACCACAGTGGAGGTTGTCATACTATGACCACAGTGTTGTAACATTGAAATAACACAACAAACAGTGTTGATTTAACACAAGGAAGTGGCGTCAGCCGTGATAGTCGAGCGGTCAGAGACATTACGCTGGCGTCTCCAAGGTTCTGGGTTCGAATATCGGCTGAGGCATTGATGTTTGTGGATTTTAAAGTTACACTAATGGAATCATGTCGGGCCGAAGCCGACAGCTACTAAAATGGCCCAAAAACAAACTTTGTAAAGTTTTACAAAACAAAAGTGGTGATCGGCCTGGTATATCGAAAAGTGTTGAATTAACACAGCTCATTGTTTACAGTGTACTTACTAAATAACTTAGAACCTAATTGCATCGGGGAGGGTTCTTCCAGTCTAACACGAATAGCCTGTCTTATTCTCGCGCTAACTTCAAGGGGGTTGTAATATACTTAGTAAATAAATCCGGACACCGTGGTCTAGTAGTTACAGTCAATGCCTTCCGATCGGTCCTGAAGACTCACACAGATTTCCGTTCTGCTGTTGGTCATATTGACTGAAGTTTCTCAGGATTATCCACAATTTCACTTTGTGAATGTCAATAGGATACTTGAACAAAGATCATTGTCGCTAAGTTTTCCTTCCCTTAATCCACTTTTATTTGTGTGTTTGCCGAAGTACTTTATTCCTCAGACATGACGGGTCTAAGCAGTAGCAGCCTGTCTGCCAAATAAATGAAATTACAATAAAATATTTAGCAAACAAGTTTAATTAATTATTGTGTTCAAACAATGTTGTGATTTTAGTGCATGTTGAAAGTCTGTTTATAGTTTGTGGTAATTTTCTACTTTTAGTGATTTCTTTGAAGTATCATTTGAATTGCTTTCCTCACAGTGAGTTTAATCAACAGTTACATCTAATTAAATATAAGGTTTCTTGTTCTTTCTCATGAGGCCTAAAGGTAGTCCGTTGGAGGCACAACGAAAACTGTCTATAAAAATGTTTAAGTGTAATCAACATCTGTGCATTCATTCCAAATATATGTCTAGACGCAACATTAAACTAAGATGGCATTGAAATTAAAATAACTTCTTTTCTTGTAAATCGCTTAAAAGCATATAAATGCATTACTGCATTTCGTGGAGAGATACTCTCTTATTTGGTAATCTGTTTGATAGAGCTTACACAAATCTCTTGCAAATAACTCTCTCGAAGAAAAAAATAGTTCTAGGTTTTCATATCAGTATTACCGTTTAACTACTCACTTCTATTTTAACAAAATATATCATTTCTGTGCAAGTACACAGAAATTGTATGTCTTGCAAAAATTAGAGCGAAATCAACATGGACATATTTTGCCCAGGAACTTTCAGGTGACTAATTTATCTTCTGGTAGACACTCATCATCTTTATGATCGCGTAATTGTAAAGGATAAAATGATAAGGTAACTCGGAAGAAATTAGAATTTTTAAAGTACATTCAGAAGCATAAAAATCTGGCCATACTAAACCATTACATATTACACGCAAAAGGACGACTGCGACTCAGTGGTAGAGTACTCACCTCTAGTGCGTGGAGTCCTCGGTTCGATCCCTGCTCATACGATGTGGGTTTTGTGGTGGACAAACACCTTATGCCTGAGCCAAAGTTGCACGCAAAGTATATGAACTATTAATTATACTTTGCTAAAATGAAGGTTTAATTCTGCTCCATCATAGAATATTTTAGGACTTAAAAAGAGTCTTCCAATATGCAACTTTCATGAATTTAAGTATATCAGTAATTTTGATCTAAATATTAAAGGCTAATGAAAATCGCGACCAAGATTTTTCGTAAACAAAATATCTCAGCATTTACTTACATTACTTTGTTCGTTCAATTTGTAATCAGGTCATGGGTTCGAATCCAACGCCAGCCAATCTACGTTTCTCCAGAGTTTTCTGTCAGCAACATCAGGCGGATATCGGGATGGTAACCAGGAAGTATCCTAAGCTTTTCCCACGGTTTTCTTCAGTTATATCCTGACATGAGTCAAAGATGTTTAAAGACCGTAAATTCAAGACATTTTCATACAAGATTGCCTTCCATTCCATATAAGAGTGCCGGCCGCAGAACGTATTCCCGCAAACATAACGAGTTAAAGTCTTAAGTTCTGTAATGGCGAGAAAGTTCGTTTTCTTTTTATCGTAGAGAGACGTGTAGTCATAAATGGTTGTCCAGCCAAAAACCGTACAAATCAAATGATGTACAAAAGTTGTATAAATATTAGTAACTAATTGAAACGCATATAAGTTGAACTAGGAGGGGAAATTTAGCAGATGGGTTTTTCCTATATTTATCCCACGTTACCAACTGATGTGCAGTCGAAGCAGTTTTGCAAGCTAACAACTTACAAAATTACTTAAAAATTCCACTTACAAAATCATTTCGAATCAAACACCAAGTGTTCATTTTATATTCAACCTAGACAGTTGAGGTTACCACTTTTTCGCCGGAAGAGCGTTTGCTAAGGGAAGTTACAGCTCAGTAATTTACGAAGTACAGTCAATAAGTTGCAAGATGTGTGTAAAAGTCATATATGTACTACTTGTGGAACATTCTGAGGACGGAGACACGTATTGGGTGGGACAGCCTTTGCGAGAAATGAGGCAATAATAAGAGCAATCCGATAACAGCAGACGTGCTTTCACAGTTTCACAACATTCAACATTATTCTTAACAGCTTCACAACAAATAAAGAACGAAGGCATGAGAACCGGAGATTTGCGAATGAAGGAGAGCTGATACTGCTACGAAGACAGCGCTTCAGTTCGTCACCAAATATAGCCTGAAGGGGGGTGCTTCCAACAATGGCACCTTCGTTGGAATAAGTGTGTAATAGCAGAAGGAAGATATTTCGAAGGTTGTGTCATTGTGTGCAGCGGAATCGCCAGTGACAATGCATGTCTGAATTGTAACCACTTTCTTCCAAGTTACTGACTGCACTTTGGATAGCCCTCTACAGCTGTTAACTGTAAATTAAATTAAAAGAGAAAATATGAAAAATCCGCGCTGTAGTAATCTTTCTAGGATCCATTTTGGTGATGTTTATATGCACAGGAAATATGATTCATTAAATACTACGGTTACAAAATTCTGAAAATTGAACACTCAAGCTCATCCTTTAGTCCAAAAAGAATGCTTGTTTAAAATACAAATTATAAGATCAGATCTTAAGTCTTGATCAAACAGTTCTATTTTATGCATACTACTTCATAGAACATTATCTCACTTATTCTGTCCGAAAATTATCCATTAAAACGTTCATCAAAGAAATATAGTCGAACAATTTTCTAGCACTGGACTCAATTTTGTTTTAACATGTTTTTAAATTTTACATTTTTTCTCCACTTTCTCTTTTAGCTAAGGTTCTTATTCTATAACAAGTATTGTGCTCAGTTTCCGATCCAACGCTAAGTTTTAAAACACGAAACACGAAGACTAGAAAATCAGGATAGAGAGTTAATGAAATGAAGAAATAGGCGACTCGGGTCTCAAACGCTGGATAACATGGTTATATCATCAAGTTCGTAATTTGTTTACGTGTTTGTTACATAAAATACATGCATCCAGTATCCACCGCACACGCCAGCCACAATCACGGTTTTCCGCAGTCCCACCAAGCGAATGCAGGATGTTAATTAGAATATCGGCTCCAAAAATTAGTAATATGCAAACCAATAAATTGCTGGCTGTACAGTCTACCTAGGCCTATTTTGTACACACGTGATCCCATAACCACTTTATCGAGCTTACAATACCAAAGTTCATTATTTCCATAATCTACTACCTCTCCATTTTGCATCATGACGTTTGGCTGACTCTGACGTTAGGAACCTGTCATGTATAACCCATTTACTTTCGGTGAACTAACTTTTGTAACACTGAAACAAAACACTAAGTATAATGGAGCTTTGCTCTAATTTTGAAACAGGCATTTTTGTATAGATACTGAATTTGTTTATTGTCTTTTCACATCTTTGGCTCAGACCGTAATGCCTATTTAGTTAAATATGCACGTTAAAATTTATGTACCTTTGAAAGTATATTAGTTGGTCTCCGAAGTGCGGACGAAATGAAAATCCTTACATGTTTATGGTTGTATTCATACAGGCACGGGCGATTTGACAATAGCAGCGGTGGCGGAATTCATCATCTTTATGAAATGATGTGCAAGGAAACGAAGAAGAGG
Organism: Lepisma saccharinum; assembly: GCA_022664845.1. Classification (NCBI taxonomy): domain Eukaryota; kingdom Metazoa; phylum Arthropoda; class Insecta; order Zygentoma; family Lepismatidae; genus Lepisma; species Lepisma saccharinum. The sequence goes on along the minus strand of JAGDQP010037597.1, from coordinate 6,535 downwards.
ATGAGGGAAAGCTGAGGAAAATGGAAGATTTAGAACAGCTCCTGTTTTATTTTCTTATCACAATTTTTCAGCCAAAAGGAGTGAAATAATGTAATTGAATTGTGCTACACAGACACGACGATTTCTCTCCCTCTGCGAGAACGATTCCTTATAAAGAATAATAGAATATATCTTCTCTTTCTTCCTATGAATCCGTTAGAAGTGGAAGGGCCAGAAAGGTTAGGAAAAACTGAGACACAGGTGCGCGGTCGGTAACAGAGAAAGAGCGCGTTGAGTAAAAATGAATAATTACTCCGCCCAGAAATTCCGCCTCCACTGGTGAAAAACTAGCCGGTCGCAAGAGCCTTTATACCTGTATAAAACCAGTACATTTAATCCAAGCTGTGTATAGAGCTGTATTTAGCCCTGTACAATCCTTGTTCTTCTTGTTAGTGAAAGACACTGAAACATTACAGATGTCTGACCAATGCTAACGACCCGATACGATTTTAACCTCATCTTGAGACGAGAAACGGAAACGGTAACGCAGTTTATCTTACTTAAAAGTACTAAGTAAGCGCGGAATGTGTCTGGTAGACTAAGGGAACCCAGTGAAAAGCCTCAGCCCGGATAATTGTGCTGGGATTTAATTGTAAAACTTATCGATCACAAATCTTGAATTGAGCTAATCTACTGGGTTGTTTTCACAGTAAATATGAGGCAGTCTTAAACAAAAGAATAGAGCTATCCTATTGTGTCCTCAAATGTAGATACTTTACAAGATGTATATCTAAAATAATATATTAATATTAAGCAGTTCATACATTAGCTAAATTGGCTTGAGTCTGTATTCGTAACTTATCTGAGTATTTGGTAACCCTGTTTTAAGAAGCACTCTTCAAGACTGATTTCTCCAGAGTGCTGGAAACCTCTCCAAATTCGCACATCCTAGGAAATGCACTTCGTGAAAAACGGTTCCCTAGACGCAAGTTGTTTATGTATACTTTCACTCCTCCCCCTCCTCATCTTCCACCCGTATTTTTCTCTTTTTCTTAACTTCTCAACGATTTTACCTTTTTTCTTCTGTCTCTCTGACTCCTAGTAGGAAACTAAATTTTCCCCAGAGGCATTGTTGTCATGTGGAATGTAACAGCCGTGCCACCATTTGTTCTATCTTCCAAGACAAGTGAGCAGTTAGTAGATGGCGCACGAGTTTTTTTTATCATTTTCCTTTTGAAAACAATTTTACTAGAATTAACAATTTTACTTATTTCTCTGTTCTGGATTTCATTTCTGTTTAGCTTGAGAGGGAAATAACTCTTATTATGAAATTTCAAGTTTACAGGAATAATGGGCAACACAATGATGATAATTTAACTTAGTTTGTTGTTAAGAGCGCAAACGTACTGTAAACGTTTAAAGGAAGTATGTTCCAGCTTTGTATTAGTATCCAGCTTTGTAAGATAAAGTGTATGGGCGGTAATACATATCCAGCTTTGTGTTTGTGTGAATCGTGTCTATCACAGTTTAACTATTAACATGTACGAAGTTGAATTGCATTCATTATTTTAACGAAGAAAAATCGAATATTGGTAAAGAAACCCTACATAAATTATATACGCAAAAAGTCCAAGAATTATCTTTACAATTTAAATATTTAATAACTCAAAATGTAAGTTAGATATTTAGATCAAGTTTTTCGAAAATGATGCACAGACTTGATTTTGTTTCGCTTGTTTTGTTGCAGGTTAATCATTAGTTTCTTCATCTCAGTGGAACACCTGTATGTGAGTACCATCGGTTCCACAGAGTACATCCAGCCTGTAGTCAGGTTCTTGTCACGTACGCTGTAACGGCTTCTGTAATTACATGGAACGCTTTGCATACTCGTTGCCTGAGGTTTGGAAGGTCTACAATTTGTGTACAATACATACAATCTTCCACGTAATCCCCATAGAAAGTCTGCATCCTGGTCTATACGCTGTAACATTTCCGCATCAGTGTAGTTTTTCTGCGGGAAAAGCATGGAGCAATTGCACCTTGTATGCATACAGTCGTAGATGCTTGTGCAGTACCGCATTGACTGCTGAAGGTACTATCTCCAATTGTTTACCAGCAGTCGTAACTGATTCGCTAGGGCTCCTTTAAAACGCGAGTCGTATTCTCTCAACATCCTCTGCAATTGTACTAAGTCGACATGCGTCCTTTTGGTGAAGAACACTACCGTTTTCCAAGAATTTCATGCACAAGTGCTTGGGCTGGAAGGAGGTTGTCTCCCATACGTAGTCCGGAAGGTGCGCCGTACCTATGGGTCTTGATAGGTTTAATGTAGATAGCAGAATTTACTTGTCCGAAGTTAGGAACTGATATGCTTTAAGAACAGTAGCTTCTGGTTTGGTATCTTAACTTAGTTAACCTTAAAGCTTTGTTCTTTTAGCTTGTAGATCGAATCCCTTGACATCCAATAACTAAACATAAATTATCTGATATTTGTTGTATAACTCGTTTATTATCGAATTATTATTATCTTCCCAATAAAATATATATATATATATATATATATATATATTACATTACATCATTAGATGCTGCTTATTCTAATACTATACACATGAGGCCTCCCTCAACCATTCAACACACACAATAATTGGCCTCAATCTAGTAGCTCTGAAAACTGTCATTGAACTTTTCCCCCTCTTGCTAATAATAAAACCAAAACATTGCATCCTCCCACTGATCAACTTGTTCCATCTACTCCCTTAAATTTCAACGTTGATCAACATCCTTAAGTTCCAAAACTTGTAAACACCATTAACATATTCTCAACATCATTACAAGACTGATCAATCCTCTTAATTTCCAAGGCTGATGATCATCCTTAAGATTCATATCTTAACCATCACAAAATATTAAATTTCTAGGCTGTAACCAGCTAGGAAAACATTTGACATTTCCTTTCTCTATATCTTCATCAGTTATCATCCGTTGAGTTCTTTTGTTACATTCTGACAATTTATCCATCTCCTCGAACCAATAAGCTTCCCTTCTCGAACCTCCAACTTGGTTACCAAGTTTCTTCTTCTTTCCCTTCCTGATATCACTTCAACTTCTTTATCTTCTTTCATCATTCTCTTCTGCAACCTTGTTCCATCTTCATCCTCATCTAATCTAGGATTTATTACAATAAAATCTTCATCCACCTTAACTATTTCATTCACTTGTTCTGGGATCGGTAATCTTACTTTCTTATATTCGGTACTCCTTACTTATGTCACACTGAATGGGGCCACGGTGACTCGGTAGAGCGCTCATCTCTGGTGCTAGGGGTCGTCGGATCGATCCCTGCTCATGCCATGTGGGCATTGTGGTGGACAAACACCGTGTGTGTGGGTTTTCTCGGGGTACTCCCGTTTCCTCCCACTTTCTTCATTCCATCAATTCATCCCATCATCAAACATACGGCCTGAGCCATAGTTGTCTAAAGGCCTTAAAATAAATTCAAATGTCACACTGAACCTTCCTTCATTCTCTTACTCTCCACTTATCTTCTTCTGAACGATTGCCTGTAAATACTCACTCCTCACTGGCGTTGCTACCACTCGAGATTGACATTTTCTTTGATACATTTCTAACATTTTGCACACTAGCAAGTTGAAAAACGCTGCCAGCCTGAAGTTAGGCCACCAACAATACCTCTAAACAATTTCGGTTGCATAACCTTCGGTAAAATTAAAAGTGTTGTCCACTTTACAAGACAAACAAGAAAAAGTTTTGGAAAGTACGCTTTATAATTAGAACACGATAAATCCAGATGTTTCTTAGTCGAATTAAAACGCTTTTATGAATTTTGTCTATTTGGACAATAAGAAGATAGTTAAGAATTAAAAGATTCTAAAAGAAAAACTGAAAGGACACTATTAGACTCTAATTTGTGCTGCCGGCCGGGTGGTCGAGCGGTCTGCGGCGGTAGGCTATCGACTCAACGGTCCCGGGTTCGAGTCCCGGCAGGGGCATGGGTGTGGATTTTAACACTTAACAGCTAAAGGCAAATCGTGACGGGTCGAAGTCCAAAGTTACTAAACTGGCCCATATAAAAATAAAGTTTACCAAAGGTTTTTTATTTCTAATTTGTGCTGTCTTTTTAGCAAATTGATCGAAATAAAAAATGTAGCTAAAACGCATCCGTTTCCAAAATTAGTGTTATTCAGATTTTTTAAAAAGGAAAAAAAACAATACTGGTAACGTGAGAAATATTGCGATATTTCATTCATATAAATTTAGCAATTTTTTAATGTTACATAAGAATTGTATATCAATCATATTGAAGCAACCATTTTCCTTTTAAGAGTGTTATTAGTAATTACAACGACTTACTGTATAGAGGAGAAGGTCCAAATATGGGCTATGGTCCAAATACGGGGTAGTAGACTTGTATATGCTTGTGTAGTACTGCTGACTGGTGAGGTGTGTGTTCATCATGTGTGTGTGTGTGTATCATGTGTTCGAGGTGAGTATAAAAAATGCGCTGGTGCAGAAAAGGAGGACTATCTCCAACTTTTGTAAATATATGTTTATCATCACTACATCACCCTTGAACATTATTTTGAACTGTTAAACTTTCCTCTTAATTATTTAAGGCCAATTTAAAGGGTAGCCAATATTTTAAAAGTCAAGATTATGACATCTCTGTAAAATATTTGTTTAATATTATAGTCATGGGTTTTTAATCTACATTTGCAACTACATTATAAAGTAAACATATCTCACACATATTCGCTTTTGTTGTTGAGTACATTCCTTGGAACATTGTGGAGATATTCGAAAAATAAAAGTAGTAGCCCGTTTTTGGACCCTGTATTAATACCAGGAAGTATTGCAACGAAGTGCTGACATAAGATGTAAAACTTTACTGGTTTTGCTGAAGGTAAGAGTGACATTACAATATGTGCTCCGCATGCGAATTATACAGGAAACACGTCGATGTAACTAGATCTTTTTAATATGACATAACTCATGTAAAAGGTTATGACGTAAGTGAAAACGGAAGTGTTGCAATAATGGCTGTAACTGAAATTTCAGCTTTCGTGACTTTTGACAGAACAGTATGTATAGGAATTTTATATCGAGCTTATATTTCAAATTCCTTTCTTCACATACTGTCAATAGATTATTTTACAAAATATACTAAAACGAGAATATGTGCAAAAATGCAGTCCTCCAGCAAAATCAGGAAAGTCTATTTTTGAATTGCAGCGTATCACGGTAACAATTGTTTCTTTAACTATGTATCTCCATGTGGAATATCATATTTAAAAAGCGTTTCAACGGTGTGCTATCTGTACAACTTAGGCGCAGGGAACTAAGTGATGCCACTCCTTGCTTCACCGAAAATACAAAAGTTTACAATTTATTGGCAGCACATCATGTAACATTTTTGTTTTCAGAATAGTATACGTTGTGATGTCGGATGTAACACATTCGGATGTAAACAGTGTATTTTAATAGACCGGTATAAAATACCTACGCATATGTGAAGCCCACGAACAGCTAAATATATCTTTGAAAAACAAAAGCCACGACATTCTAACTTTCTTCCATTTTTTTAAAAATTCAACAGTAACTAACAAAAATATAACTAATTATGGAAACTAATAAACTTCGTTTACATTTTGATATGATATTAACAATTCTTATTTTCAGCACGTTGTACTGTAAACAACAAACAAACAACAAAAGTATTCATAAAACATTTCAGATGTCAAAATAAAGACAAAGGTCTGTAATTTACAAATATAGTCTCACTTCCCAAGCTAGTATTTAAAATAGTCAAATCCTAACTAAAAGAGAGATTTCGTGCGTTGAAATGTAACAGTTTCTTTTCTACTATATATGCACACTTCATACCGCAAACATCTTTGAAAAATTTTTTGCTTGTAGTACATGTTGTTGAGTCCTTTGTGATCTATTTGAAAAAGGAAGTGCCTCAATAATGCGCTCAGTAAAAACTTGGTGTGAAATTAAAATAATGATGTCGATTATTACTTCGATAAAAGTACAAAATTCGAAGTTCAATAGCTTAGCAACATTACAACGCTTCTCTGCTTTAATACGATATACGCCGTGAAAACACGAATCACATACTCGAAGAAAAAAGTGATCATAAAACAAATGATTGGTATAAAGATTTGTATGCAAGTCAAAACTATCCTAAGTTTAATTTTAAGAAAATCTAAAACAATCCTTACACGTGCCAAAAAACTACAAGTTTTTGTTACCATTTTGACACATTGGGAAATTTACTACACGTTCTGTTTTCATCATCTTCTGAAGGAATAATCAAATTATTCTAGGAAACTATCCTTTCAATAAAGTTTCTATACAACTGTCATCGCCTAATACGGAAGATTGATTTTGTATTAAAAATAATTTTGTTTATGCATGACTAACCCGAAAAGCATGAGACGCGTTAATTGAAGAATTTATAAAGTGACTGTATATGAGAGCGCGCTCCCACGCTTTTCTTTTTAGTCATGCATAAACAATTTTTTTTTTTTTT
>JAGDQP010037596.1:0-18548 GCA_022664845.1 Lepisma saccharinum | reverse complement strand
TACCTTTTTTTCCTTTTTGTTTTACCGTATGTGTTCCCATGAAATGTGTCTCTGAATTTAGTTTGAGTTCTTAACCATTATACTTGTCTTTTCAGGGGTCCCTGAGAAAGCATTCAGAAGACATCATGGAAGATGTGCCGCTGCGAATTAGTTCTGATGAACGTGATTTCGAGATGGATGAACGAGAATATTTGCTACAGCCGTCGGATCACGATGTCTATGTCGATGTGGGCATCACAAGGAATCCCAAACGCTGCGATGGGTGTTCGAATCTCTTGCTGTGCAGGTACGTATTGGATCTTGAAGTTCCTTATTATTTGTTCAATTCTATCATGATACATGGTCATATTCGATTTTCACACAGACATCTGTTCTGTTTGAATATAAGTTGAAAGATCTATGAAACAATTTAATCGATCACGTGTAGAGGTCCAAAATTAACCATTTTTAGATAATCGCTAATCAATATTAAATGAGAGAGACTACCAGCTGAATAAACGCAAAAATAAATATCAAATGAGCTGAATAATCGCATAAATGAATATTAGAGAGTCCACTAGTTGAATAAACGCAAAAATTAATACAGAAGTTCGATCCGCGTACATGTGTCCAATTTTGAACTAGCACCTACCTTACGAAAATGCACGGAACCACTATCGGTTGGCCTTAATGTGATTACCATGTGTCTTGGCAATAGCCCTGCACCGTAACTTCCATTGTATAACGCTACGAAAGTGGAATCCTCTGCCACTTCTCCTTACAGGCTTTCCACAGGGCCCGGAGAGTGGTGACACGACGAGATGAAAGTGCCCTTGTCAGTAGGCCAAAGCCGCAGAATCCATAGGACTGGCATCTGGTGACTTCACCGGTATATCGGGAAATGGAATAGCCTGAATGCCATCCTTATGCACAGAGACTTGATTGATGATTATTCCGTACAGACGGGGCTGTATAAATTGGGGTCGGATATGTTGCTGAAAGAAGACAGAGTCGATTTTACAGTTTTTAGAGACCTGACGAATAGTTAACTTGCCTTGACAGCAATATCCTGCAACAACCATGAATCCCTCGAGAAAGTTGCTTTGCAATGACGGATGAACCTGGGACGGGATCTTTGCATCGCGTGAAGTGTAAGTGATAGCTCGAATTTTGTCGCAGTCTGATAATGTAGCCAATCCTCATCTTGTGTGGCCACATACTTCTACTCCTGGATAAATGGCGTTCGTAGAGGCGCCTGCTGTTGGACTTTCTCTCACATCGATGAACCGCACTTAGGTAATGTCCACGACTTCTAAAGACCTTCCGGAGATTCAACTTCTCATGCAGGTTGCGGTTCACAGTTGATTGTCACGTGGAGTCGTGTGGCTATCATACGTTACGGAGGGAGATTTTCCTGGAGAGGGCCATTCGACGCAACCTATGAGACGCACAGGCAGCGTCAGTGCCGTGCACACTCGCTTCGTAGTCCTCTCTGTGGGTGTTTAAATCACCGATAACTCTCGGTTTTTATGCCGATTAACTATGTTCTAGATCAGTGGTTCCCAAACTTTCCATTCCACGGACGAACCTCTTGAGAACAAAATTAAAATTTCAAGGACCCCTCGAAGTTTTGAAATAAAACAAACAATAAATATGGTACAAATTCGGCAAAATAATAATATCAATAACACCAAACACAGTTTGATGTGAACAATGAAATTAATTTTGAACAATTAGCTCTGCAATGTCTGATAACTTCAATATTAAGTCATTCTCAACTTCAAGTTTATTTCTTTACTTTGATTTCAGATACATAAGATACGAATGCGCGGTTTCGTATAAATAAGTAGTGGGGATCAGAGTTAAGTACCTCAAAGAATTTCTTGAAAGCTCAGGATACTCAGGCATGATATATAACTAAAAGTCAGATAGTTGTAATTGTGAAACTGTCAGTTGAAGGTCTGCCAAATAATAATCTTCTTGTGGCGTAAGAGAGAATTTCGTTGATAGCCCATCAGCAAAATGGATTTCTTATCCACAGGTCACTTTGATCTGTCCCCCGGAAATATTTCCTTAGTTGGAAACACAATTGAGGATCTCCTTCGGAACATTTTCTTCTGACATCTAAACGAACTCCCACGGTAGGGAATTGCTCGAATTTCAAAGTCTAATCTCTTAATCTTAAGTTACAGTTCTTTTTATAATTTCCTCTGTTTTATCTCGAACCTGGAAAACAGTGATATTTAACAGCTGCTTAAATTGAGTATATTCAGATTGTTGAAGATACCAGCCAAGTATGATAACTTAAAAATCCAGTTAAAGTCATGGAACCTGTTGAAGTTCGAAGTTGGAATCAAGAAAAAAGAGCTTGACTTCATCCCTCAGTTCAGCTAATCTACTCAATAGCCTTCCTCGGGAAAGCCATCTTACTTCACAGTGCATTAACTCACTTGTGGCCACACACTACTTTTTTTTTTTTACAGATATAACCAGGAATTCAAAAGGCGTGATTGAATAAAATTCACAAACCGAATTAACGTGTTCTTCGCTTCCGTTTTGGATCGGTAGACACACTTCATATAAAGCACGAACAACACTTTTACACCACTGAGCAAGAGCAAAATCGTTAATTTTTTGTAACATAATTTGATTGTTTTGTCTACATATATCGAGATGTTGAGAGAGCTTTGCTGGTTTCATGCTTTCATTGATAGCAAATAACACACTACAGACACAATAGTCCTCCTTTTTGAATGTTAATAAACCTGAGAGATGTGTATTTGTTTTCAACTTTCTTTCACATTTTGCTGTTTTCTTGTTACCGTTGGGCATGTGGAAGTCTTGCAGAGTTTATAATGAAAGCTATGTACCGCGAAACTGGCTATTGCGTGGCATAGTACATTGTCTGTGTTAAACAAAGTAAGACTATTCATTTTTCACAGTTTAACAATGAATGCGGCGTTAGAAAGTAATTTAATTGTTGCTCTGATCCAACAGATTATGGCTTAATTTTTAATGTAAACAAGACAGTGCAACTTAATTCCTGTAAGTTGATTGAAATTTATATAAAAAGAAACCTAATGAATTAAAAAATAATAATAATAATAAATAAATAAATAATTTCCTTGTTGTTTGCACGTTAAAAATTACTTAACTAAACTGTGCTTCAAGAAGAATGCTCTCTTAGTCCATCTTATCTGAAGACTGAACATGGTTTGAACCAAGTATTCATCTCGTCACTAGAATTGAAGAAATACTGGTACAAGGGATTGGATTATTAGTCGATTGGTCGAAGATAATCGCACGTCTCAGCTCTACCATATTAACCAGAAAAGAAAGCAGTTCAGGTCCAGTATAGAGAAGAGGTTAGTTGTGAGTGTTGCTCCAAGTTTCTAGTTTGAATGGTAACCTTGAGCTGAATATTGACAAAAAAATCCCTTTCGGTAGGCCTACAGGCTGAGGTAGATTTCGAAGTTTCGCTGGGAGCCGAGGCTCGCCCCCCAACTTCAGTGCTTTTGAGAGGATGCGCCTCCTTTATCTTAACCAAAATCTCCCTGCAGCACTACACCACCACGGAGTACATCTTCACCCTCCCACGGTTGGCTGCGCCCCCAAAGGGAAGATTTGCCCCATTTATTGTAACCTACTCTTGGTTGTAACCAAACCTACACCTTCATTGAAAATTTCGTTTCTCTGCCTTCAATGATTTGGAAATTGGGTTTTTGGGGCGGCCATTTTGGATCCAAGTTGACGACTTTTTGAAAGTTTTCTTATTTTGTCGTGACCTACTTGTGATAGTACAACTTCAACTAAAATTTCATTTATCCAGCTCAAACGGTGTGCAAAATGGGATTTTGGGCGGTCATTTTGGATCCAAGATGGCGACTTTTCCCAAATGTGATATTTCCCTAAGCTACTCGTCATAATGCACCTTTATGCCAAATTTTGTATCTCTAGCTCAAACGGTGTGGAAAATGGATTTTTAGGTCCGCCATTTTGGATCCAATATGGCGTCTTTGAACTCATTAGGTAACATTTTCATAATCAAAAAGTGATGTTGTACCTTTATGCCAAATTTGATTTCAATAGCCCCAGCAGTTTAGGCTGTGTATTCTATACAACAATGGGTTCGGCGGCCATTTTGGATCCAAGATGGCGACCGATTTTGCTCATTAACGAACTTAACCGAGCTATTAAACCTAGAAACAACATATAAAAATTTGGTTCAAATATCTTCAAAATTATGGCCGCTAGCGTGTTAATATATATATATATATGTGTAATATAGATAATGAAAAAGAATCATGTTCAGCATGTCGTTAAAATAACAAGGAAAACATGTTTGCAGGGGATTATTTATTTTGTTCGTATTTCTTTTTAATGCAGATATTTGTCAGTTTAATACAGGTACGTTAGGGAAAGAAAAAAAAAAAAAAAAAAAGCCTGGACCCTACTTATAGCTTTTGGCCCATTCTTTTTGTGTGTGTGTGTTTAGATAAGTGAGTAGCTGCACATCTAACAACCTGCTTCGATTTTTAGCTTTGCACTTACAAATCCATACGATGTCGCTTCCAAAGACTAAAAGTTTGGTAAACTTTATTTTTATGTGGGCCAGTCTAGTAACTTTGGACTTCGGCCCGTCACGATTCGCCCATTTACAGCCAGTTGAAATCCATGCCCGTGCCGGTACTCGAACCGATGGCCTACCTCCGCAGACCGCTCGACCGACCACCCGGCCGGCGCTTCCAAAGACTGACAAAAGCTTCCACTTCCTGGTGGTGACATGACAAGCAACGAATATTGTCAACAAAAGTAGACTCCTGATATTTTCTTAACACACTTCGTTAAAGGATGTTCAATCATTGAGCACGTGAACCGATGAGTCATACCGTAATAATTCTTGCCGCTGAATCTGATCGTTGGATGAAGAAAACCTGAAACTTAGATATTATTGTCCTTGAGATAGTCAAGGATACTCTTTACGGTTTTATGCTCATGGATTGATCCAGGAGAAACGTGTCCTATATACTTCGTTCCCGGCTTTTCGATCAAGGTGATATGCTCTTTAATGATGTCTTTCCTGTAAAAGCGATCACCTGTGTTTTTCTTACCAAGAATGAAGTCCTTACGGCCGACAAAGTAAAGCCCTCTGTTTGTGTGTGTATTCTTTCTCGATTTTTTCCTGTATTATTGTTGGAGTTTCCCAGTTACGATATTCCGCTTTAATCTTTGGTCCAGTAAAAACGCTTGTTCTTATCTGCAGACTCTGTTCAGCATTTCACATGTGCAATTTTAAGAATCTTTGCACTTGCAGGTGCAAATATCAAAGGTGTACGTTTGATTCTTCGACATTTTTTTTCGAGTTCGAAAACAAAGATCACCGAGTTCTGTTGGACTCCCAAGCAAGTCCTAGTTTATTTTTACACGTAAAGTCTACATTTTTCACTCATCGTGCCATTCTGGCCACCACCACCACCCACGATTACGATGAAACACCGCGGCAACGCACACAGTCACACACCAAGAGAACACTACGATAATGCAAACGAACGAAGCAAATGTTAAACCGTTACGCAAGGAAGGAGTACTATACTGTACCGTTTCTGATTGGAGACGGATGCTGGTAGTGCAACCATATTACCTACCACGTAACTATCTTCACCTCACTTTGACGCCTGTGTGTTACTGTTGAGCCATTGTAAGTCGAGCTGGCCACAAAGGTTACTATGCTATGTTTCTTTCCACTGCTGTTCTGGGTGTAAATAAAGAACGCTTCTTTCCTATAGCGGGCCCTCCACTGCGATTGGGTGTTTCATAATGCCTGGCATTAAATTCCGATTTCTTAGAAATTAAGAAGGGGATCCTAAAACTAGTGGTTGCTTGTAAGTTTTCACATACCACCTGTTGGGTTAGAAATGCAAAGATCTTTTTCCTGGTTGGGATGATATTCAGAATCAAGAACCGGGAATGATATTCTCAGATACCAGGGTAAATCGAACACTGCAAGGTCCTCTGGACCCATTTTGAAATATGTTGTTGAAAAACACTCTTGGAAATCAATGTAGTTTTCACTGCACTTTTGAGAGGTCTCTCTATGAACCAGAACATAAAAATGCACTCGTACGCCATATGATTTTCCTCGTGGCCGACCTCACAACCATACAGTTATGCTTCTTTCAAAATTTCACCACCCGACGAGGTTCACTGGACTATGTGAAATAATGTAGAATTTGAGTTCTTTTACGTACTAAGGTTTTATATTTTTCTTTTGGATTATGTAAGATGGTAATCATAATGGACATTTAAAAGCCGTAACTTACTTATATCGAGAAATTGGTGAAACGTGTAGTGATAATAACAAAGTCAGTCGCGAAGCGTGACTTTTTATAACTGTAAACGATAGCCAAAATCAAAATACCTGAATGTTATCAATTATCTTATTCTTTTACGCCATTTTGACCATTCCCTGAACCTATGTGACTAGAACTTTCACTAGGATCTCCAACTAAAACGACAGTGTAACCAGGAAGGGGATAAAGGATGAGAAGGAAAGAAACAAAAGTATACAAGAGTGAAAATACTATTACGCATAGTCCATCTTTAAGAACGAGAACTTTTCTTTTTAATGATTTCGGATTATAATTACTGATAATAGTGTTACTTCTTTGCCACTGAACAAAGTAATATATAACATTTTACTCACTGTGTTATTTTTCTTCTCTGGTCACTGCTTAAGACACAATTTCATTGTAGAAACAACGAAACAGACAACTTAGATGTTGAGATTTCATTTTTTTTTTTTTTTAACTCAGAATGGCTGCTGAATGAATCGGAAAATTACTACTATGGTTACAGTTTCTTACAATGTAATATATACGATTGTGTATTGTCGCAATGAAATTTACTATTTCTTTTTTAAAAAAACGTATGTAACAGATAAGTAACTGTTTTCGATGTTGTTTTCTGGATTCAGGATCCACAGAGGCTCCACTAGGCCCACTCTTATTCAATATATTTATAAAAGATTTATGTATTAGATCTACATATTATACTACCTTACAGTACGCTGATGATCGCAAATTAATTAACTCACTCACTCTATGGCTTATAGAACTCGCAAGTTCATTGCCGCAGTAACAAGCGTTCGCCATTTAATTCTGTCCTGGGCAATATCAAGCCAGTTTTCATCACGAACGCCTACTTCTCGAAGATCTCTTCTAATATTCCCCCCAAAGACGTCTCGGTCTTCCCAATGGCCTCCTAACGTCCGGCCTTCCAACCAGGATAGAATATCATCTTCGTTTTTCCCCACATCCGAGCTACATGACCTGCCCACCTTAGTCGTCGCGATTTCATTATTTTTACATCTGGTGAATCGTACAGTCCGTTGGTAAGATAAAAGAAAATAAAAAATGCGAAAAGACGTGGTTCAAGTAGAAAACTGGTGTAAACCAATAAAATGAATATTAATACGCTGAAAACTAAGTACATTACTTTCACTCAGAAGACAAACTAGATCGTAGGAAAATAACTTAAAAAACAAAAAGCAGAGATAACAAAGACAGAGTCTATTATGGACCTAGGGTTAACTTTTGAACATGAATTGAGATTTAATAAACAAGCTACAAGCATCATAGCTCAAGCAAGAAAATTAATAGGTTATGTATTTAGTTAAATGGAGATAAATCACCCGTCTTGAAAACGTACGTATTACCTTATGAGACAGTTGTCAGGACTAAGCATGATATGCAATAATTATATGGTACTCTTCCACGAAAACGGTTACAGATCAAATTGAAGCAGTTAAAAAAAATGTTTTATTGGAATTTGGTGTACAAACTTTAAACTCTCTTTATTCTTATACCTATAATTATTGTTGTACTGAGTTCAACTTTGAACCCTTGTACATAAGGCGGAAAAACACGGACAAACAATCTTTAGAAGAACTTTTGAATGGTAAAACTTTGTAAACTTTTATTTTTATATGGGCCAGTCTAGTAACTTTGCACTTCGGCCCGTCACGATTCGCTCTTTAGCTGTTAAAATCCACACCCATGCCCGTGCCGGGACTCGAACCCGGGACCTTCGAGCCGATGGCCTACCGCCGCAGACCGCTCGGCCACCCGGCCGGCTTTTGAATGGTAAATTATAGTGTAAATATTTACTGGAAAATCTGTCGTTGCAAAATATCCAGTCACTATTTGAGATCTTTTCATTTCTTGAAATGTAAGAACACAACCAATGGCATCCTAGCAGGAATGGTTAGAAATTGTAACTCACTCACGTAAACTGCAATTGTATTCAAATTGACTTTGCTCTTTCAGCAAAAGGATGATATATAGAATATTTTACTTGCTTTTATTGTATTATCAGTTTTCCTATCCATTGTATTTCATTTCTTTTGGTGTTATATTAGCATAGGTAGATAATTACTGTTATTTTTATCAACTTTAATCTTACATGTATTCTTCATTGTAAATTTACTGCTGTATTGGCCGAATGGCTGCTTACCATACTTTTAAATAAAGATTAGGATTATTACACTTTTCACAACTATATTTAACTTATCTTTGCAACAACCCTGAAACATGGAAATGAGCAGTAATAATAATATTAATAATAATAATAATAATAATAATACCTGTGCATGAAAAAAAAGTAGTGATACTGAACTAGACAATGATCGCCCGATCTTGATTGTAAGTGGTTTTGCGCGTATATGATCATAGCTGACCAAAGACCATTTACAATGTAACTTGAAGTCACTTGTGTACGATGATAATCAACACGGCTTCACATATGATAAGTCAATTGTTTCTAATTTGTGTCATGCTATTAGTTACATACAGGAGTGTACAGCGAATAAGATACAGTGTGATGTCTGAAAAATTGAGTATGATATGGTTAGCTCCTTTGTATTTAAAGTGGTTCGAGACCTATGTATTGAATAGATGTTTCCAGGTTAAAATTTGTGGAGCTCGATCTTCAACAACCACTATTGGTAATGGAATTTACCATGATTGTTTAACTTACACATAAATGACATAAGCACAAAGGTAAAAAAGTATGCTACAGCCTTGATGTGTGCTGATTATTTCAAACTCTTGGGATCTATTCAAAATTATCAGGATTTATTGAAAATGAAAAAGGACATCAATGAGATTGAAAAATGGTTGAGGGTCAGTTCTACAATCGACCGCTAAACTTCTAGTGAGCGCTAAGTTGGTGCCAACTCTCATTTTTCGTACTCTCATTGGTCAAAATCAGACTTGGCCTGAACGTAGCGCTCCTAAAAGTTTAGCGGTCGATTATAAAACTGACCCATAGTAAAGGTAAAGCTATCCCCTGTGCGATACGCACGCGCCGTGAACGGCGCATGGGGGATGTGGAGGTAGCGCTCCACATTTTCTTGACCTACGGTATGAAGTGAGGTGGGGTGGTTAGTCCAACGTTCGACCGCCTTTACCTTCCCAAGGTGCCCAGGAATAGCAAGGACACTCCGCTACTCAATTTGATAGGAGGCTTAGTGCACCTCAGAGCGCCAGGCATGGGAATACTCTGAGAAAAGTATCCAGTGTCCTGGCCGGGATTTGAACCCGGGCCACCCGATTCGTAGTCAGACGCAGAACTGACCCATAGTATTAATAACATGATAATAAATGTTAATAAAGCTAGGTATATTAACTTTCACCCATTAAACTAATTATCTAGTGTACGTATACCATTATAAGTAAAAGAATCAGTAAGACGTTGACTGTTCAGGATCTTCGTGTCATTTTGGAAGAACATATACGTTTCAGCCAGCACATAAGTGCACTCATAACGCATTGCGAAAAATTAATTGGATATATTTTTAGCCAATGGAATGAGTTAGCAAAAGAATCAACCTTTGTACTTTTGTACAAGATTTTGGTAAGAGTTAGGCTAGAGTTTGCGGTACTTATATGGTATCCCCACACCAAATATATAGACAGAATAGAAAGGATACAGAAATGTTTAATACATATGTTATGTCATAAAACTAGAACCTTCGTATATGAAAAGTGAAATTATGATCAAAGATTTTATAGAGGCACTCTTAGACAATAGGATCAGTAGTAGTTATCTACTCGAAAATATCCGGATACGAGTACGCACGCATTATACTAGAAATTTTAGTTTATTAGGAACCAAAGGATAAACTGTGGACATCCTACCTAGGAAAGAACTACAATAAGTTAAGTAGTTAAGACTATTTTTATTTTTTGTTATATTGATAAACTCATATTAAGACAGTGAATTATATTTTTACAGTATAATCATTTTTTTTTTACATATATTCATGTATCCTCTGTACTCTATATGATATCTTCTTATTCTGTATTTGACTTCCTGTATTTTTATGTATTCCTAACAGTGCTATATTAGCTTATCAAGCTATTAATAGCACGTAAATAAATAAATACATTATTATTACTATTACTAGCTGTTTATCCGGCGTTGTCCGGGTATTTATTTAACTTAGTCCACTATTAGAAAGGAAAAGGAATGAATTCTATCTGTCTCATTTTACTTATTTTATTGTGCACGCCCATGCCGATGGGAGCTGAACTTGGATTTATACGGCATCGGGAATGTCACTATTTATCTCAGCGACCCCGAAAACTATGGATTCGACATTAATATCGGTCGTTTTCGTTTATTTTTATATGTCATCCCTCCCATCCCCACCCGTAGGGATGCTAGGGGTGTCTTACCAATGTTGTAAATGAATAAAAAAAGTTATTTTCCCCTAAAACCTCACTTTAAAAAAACAAAAACATGAGCCTTCGGTTTTTAGGTAGATTTCGAAGAAAAATATACCTATTGAGATCGATACGATATGAAAGTATATATTTATATATATATTAACACGCTAGCGGCCATAATTTTGAAGATATTTGAACCAAATTTTTATATGTTGTTTCTAGGCTTAATAGCTCGGTTAAGTTCGTTAATGAGCAAAATCGGTGCCATCTTGGATCCAAAATGGCCGCCGAACCCATTGTTGTATAGAATACACAGCCTAAACCGCTGGGGCTATCGAAATCAAATTTTGCATAAAGGTAGAACATCACTTTTTGATTACGAGAATGTTACCTAATGAGTTCAAAGACGCCATTTTGGATCCAAAATGGCGGAAGTAAGAAATCTATTTTCCATATCGTTTCAGCTAGAAATACGAAATTTGGCATAAAGGTGCATTATGACGAGTAGTTTAGGGAAATATTACAACATTTGGGAAAAGTCGCCATCTTGGATCCAAAATGACCGCCCAAAATCCCATTTTGCACACCGTTCCAGCTGGAATAATGAAATTTTACTTGAAGGTGTACCATCATAAGTAGGTCACGACAATATAAGAAATCTTTCAAAAAGTCGTCAACTTGGATCCAAAATGGCCGCCCCCAAAACCCAATTTCCAAATCATTGAAGGTAGAGAAACGAAATTTTCTTTGAAGGCGTATGACCAAGAGTAGGTTGCAATAAATGGGGCAAACCTTCCTTTTGGGGGCGCAGCCCCCCCGCGGGAGGGTGCAGATGGATACCATGGTGGTGTAGTGCTGCAGAGAGATTTTGGTTAAGATAAAGAAGGCGCATCCTCTCAAAAGCACTGAAGTTGGGGGGCAGCGCTGCAAGCGAAACAAAGCGACTGTATATATATATATATATATATATATATGTGTGTGTCTTGTGAGATATCGTTGAACAGCTCTTGATGAATAATCTACAAAACAATAAATAGTTTCTCGATAGCTCTCATATAAGGCGAGATCTATGTCATGAAAATAAAAAAAACTTCGAGATCTATCTCAGCCTGTAGGCCTACCGAAAGGGATTTTTTTTTTAAGGCAGCAATTTGTAAGTAAGCAAGTAGTACTTTTATATAGGTAATTAAGAAGAAATACAACATAAATTAAACTCTAGATTACAAAGAGTTTTAAGTATATGAGAGATATTCCGGGTTGCCCAGCTCTCAGTTTTACCAACTTTTAAATAAATAATTTAAAAAATAATACTTCCATACCGTATCTGCCCCAAACTTAGCTTAAAGATCATGCAACACAATAGAAGAATGTATTGTGTATCCCTGACCGCAAGTATCCCAGCCAGCCTATTTTAAAATTCAACTTATAGAAATGCCATCTGTACATGTGCATTGATACCGACCCGCCGTTGCTCAGTGGTAGATCAGCATTCGGGAGGACGTGGGTTTGATCTCACCGGCCGACCATCCTGACAGGTTTTCCAGGGGTTTTCCTTAGTCACACCAGACAAATGCCGGAACGGCACCTTCATCATGGGCTCTGGCCGACACCTACCCGAATCCTTTCCCCTCGCCTATCCCGGCCCATAAATAAAATTCAATTCAATGTGCATTGATTTACACTAAATTTGACATGCGTGTTCATTTTGTACTGGGACTCCTCATACAGGCACTCCAGGCACCGTAGTTTGTCATGGTTGCCAAAGGATTAAAAATCTAGAGTTCTCATATTTGTTACCGTTGGACGTATCCACATTGATTTACACAAATTTTGGGACAGTTCATGTGGGTACTTCCGGCGCCGCAGTTGTCAGTGTTGCCAACCAATTTCAGAAAATATTTTTTTTAATTGTGTGCATATCATTGAACTTATTAGGACGAAACTGTATTTACATACTGGGACGCGTCATAGAGGTACACCTGGACCCACAATTGACAATGTTACCAGTTAATTTTAAAAATTGAATATATACTACTTCCATTCAGTTCGACGTATCCGCACCAAGCTTTGAGTATACATATTCGACACAATCGAAACATACTGTGGTTGTTCCATGTACCCAAGCACCCAGTTGTCAGCGTTGCCACCCTATTTTAAAATTCAATTTTTCAGATGGCCCCATACTGTTATGTCCCGATACCTATTCCTATCCTTTCAAAAAAGCGCGTGGGGTGCCGCGGGACGTGACTACGGTATGATATGCCTTGAAATAATACTTCTCAGAACCCTTTTGCAACAGGCTCATTAAGATACATATATGTAGTTGCTTAGTTACAGGAGGATTCATTACGGATTTATACAACTCTTTTTAAATATGCATATAACATAATTTTTTTTTTTTACGCTGTCTCTATCTGTATATATTTTCACAGTATGGGGCGAGGCTTGGAGCCTGGAGCTTGAGGGAGCAATGGCCCCCGAGTTTTTATAGTGAAACACAATATACTAGTAAACGCAAACATATATCTCTGCCCTTGAATAGAAGCAGGTTATTTCCCGGGATTTTAAGCTAAAGATGATTGATTTTTGCGGACGGTAATTGTGATCAAAAATAGATATCTTCCTTGAATAATACCGTAATTAGAAATTAACGTATTGTATATACGGGATGAGAGCATATTTTGGTAAGAATTCTGTTTTTCAGTTTACAGTGAAGATGCCTTCGAAGTTGTATTTTCTCTAGGAACTTAAATTGTTTCTATAATTCAAAATATTTCTCCAGTTCCTTGGAGGTTTATTGGTATTTTATTACAAAGAGTAAAGTATTCAATACTTGCTGTGTGAAGAAAACAACGACGTTTAAAAAAAATGAAAATGAAATAAAAAAACTTGAGAAAACTTCACAGAAAAAAAAGTTTTTTTTACAATACTAGTCTTACCCTCACAGTATTTTTTCCAGATTGTAAGTGATACATGTACCACGTTTGGTTTCAATTACTCCAGGCGTTCCAGAGTTATGCTGAAAAACACATCCATCCATTTTTATATTATTATGATGATGATATCATCATCATCATCAGTGTTATTTTCAACCTCTTGATCTCTTTCTGGGTGATGACATCATTTTATCTCAACGTGGAATCCAACAGGGTGATGCCCTCGGTGCTGCTCTTTTTGCAATTACACTGCAATCTATTGTCAATTCTATAGCAACCGAATTGACATTGTGGTATTTAGATGATGGCACTATCGCGGACGATCCAAACCTAGTTCTTTCTACCTTACTTAACATTCGGGATGCATCTTCAGAAATTGGCTTACATCTGAATTTTTTCAAAGTGCGAAGTTAGTCTTCTAAATGTTCAGCAAGACCAGAACGATGCTCTTTATTCAAGATTCATGGACGTGGCTCCTGAAATACGATTTCTGCTTCAGCATATCTACTTGGCTCCGCCATCTCTACCGAGGCTCTTCGCAGTCTACTGATTGAGAAGATATCTAAACTTGAATTTTTCTTTTCTCGTTTATTTGATTTCAACACATTCAGCATTCTATCTACTTCGTGCTTCCTTTTCCATCCCCCGATTAATGTACTTTTTACGTTGTTCTCCTTCTTGGCAGGGAAGAGTCCTTGTTACAGAGTTACGACTGTGTTTTACAGGCAGGGCTCGAATCGATCCTTAATTGTTCTTTGAGTGGCAAGGCTTGGTTACAGGCTACTCTGCCCGTTCGGTCAGGTGGACTTGGCATTCGTCGGGCCATGGATTTGGCGATTCCGTCCTTTTTAGCGTCTTTCCATGGCTCTCGTCGTCTCGTTGAGTCTACCCTTCCACTGGGCCTTTGCCTCGACCCGGACGCCTCTATTCAAGATTGTTCAGCACAATGGTCTACGTTAAGTGGATTAAATTCTCCTCTTTTGGATGTCAATAGCTCTGTCTTTTTGGGACGATCCTATCACTGAAGGAATGTACAAATACAATAATAACACCTTCAATCAGAATGTTCCTAAAACTATTCTGAAAAAAAAAATAAAAAAAAATACAGAGATCCATGGATGAACAAAGAGTTGAAATCTCTTATAAATAAGAAAGCTAGATATTTTATGAAGAAAAAAAAAAGTATTGAGATGATTAGAGAACACTTCGCACAATTCTTCAGTGTACTTGGTGAACAATCTACAATCGAAACTCAAGACGAAGTAAATAGTAATGTAATAAATATTCCAACTATCTCAATTAATGAAGTGGCTTTAGAAATAAAGAAATTTAAAAGTAATACGACGATTGATCCGGATGGAATACCCAATTACGCTATAAAATCATGCCTCTCATACCTAGTTCCAGTATTAACAGAACTTTTAATTTATCTTTAAAGAAAGGTATCTACCCTGATACATGGAAAAATGCTTTCATTTCCCAATTTATAAGGGTTGAGGTAGATAGCTTCTATCTAATTATAGACCATTAACAGTTTTAAACACAATCGCTCGATTATTTGAATCAATTGTATGTAAGCATTTTTTACTTTAAAGCAGCTGCTCAAGAAAGAGCAGCACGTTTTTTTTTTCCCGGGAAATCGGTTGGTACTAATCTTGCTCAAATCACTAGTGAAATACACATTATTATTTACAATGTGATATTTATATTGACCTTGAGAAAGCTTCCGATAGTGTCGGTAACCAATTCTTATTGAATAAACTGGAAAACGTTGATCTCTCACCTAATAACATTGCGTGGTTTAAAAGCTATTGGCGTATAGAAGCTATAGAATAAAAATGGGAAACCTGACATCCAATATGGAGAACGTTCAAGATGGTGTACCACAGGGTTCTCTTCTGGGCCCTTTACTCTTTAACATCTTTGTATATGACACATGTGGTATAAAAATCGTCATTACTTTTATATGCAGAAGATTACAAAATATATAGAAAAGTTAATCATGTAAACGATAATAAACTCCTTCAAGAAGATCTCAATAGATTGTTCTGTTGGTATACAAGGAATAAAATTGGTATGAATGTGCTGAAACGAGATTTGTAAGTTATACTAATAAAGTGCAATATTATGTTAGTGAGTATGGTTAATAATAGTAAGACAAAACTAACAGAACTAAATACCTGGGTGTACTCTTTGATGTAAGTCTTAGTTTTAATAAATATATTGATAGCATGATATGTGAAGCCAGAGTTCATTTATAACCAATGGAATAGGTTTATGAATGCGGATACTTACATTAAATTGTACAAAATTGTAGTGAGACCAAAAGTAGAATATTGCGCTGTAGTGTAGAATGACCTAACCAAAACTTCAAAGAACAGAACCGAATCAATACAAAAAATGTTTATTAGAATACTATGTTATAAATTTAATTTATCGTATTTCAATTATGGTTGTAAGTACTGGTGTGACGTTTAACTTGAAAACTCTCGAATTATGGAAATAAAACTTTGGGAAAAAAATGATTGTTAAGATTTTAAATAATTAAATACAAAGTACTTATTTTATAGAAAGCTTAAGTTGCAATGTACCCTTGTACAACACAAGGAAATGTTATTATCTTACAAGTACAATAAAAGGCTATTCCATTCCCAAACGCCTTATTAGAAGCTACAATGAGATATTACAAATTTACTTATATTTCTGGAAAGAAAGCGTTTTGTAATTAATTGATTTCTAGTTAAAATTTCGTATGTACTTTTATACTCGTACTGTAATATGATAGCTGACAAAGGAGTTTATAATTATAAAGAATAATCTTGATTTTTTTTATTTTTCTAATCTTTTTTGCATTGTATTTTCATGTAACCTCATTGTCATTAAGGCCTAGTGCTGTGTTGGGTAGGTACCATTATTACCTACTGTTCATAGCACTTTAATCAAGGTTAAAGCTAATAATAATAATAATATCAGAATGGCTTCAGCATGGTACTATCAGTGTGCATCTCTTCCAGCGCCATTTGAATAAGTATCTGATATCCCACTTCAATAGAACACCTAAGCATATTTATTACTTTTCTTCTGGTACTGCAGCCCAGTATAAGAACCGGAAGAATTTTGTGTTTTCAGTTCCATTTGCGCAACATAAAGGAAAGTACCGGAATAGAATTACGACTTTACGAAAGTGACACTTAATTGAGACGGACATCTCTCGTTTAGAATTAGATCGCAGAAATCGCGAAGGCACTTATATGCTACCCTAAATACAACGATCATATTTTCAGTGTTTGCTGTAAAATATGATTGATACGAGTAATACTGGGTCTATATATATATATATATATATATATATATATATATATATATATATATATGGTGCATTCCAGCGAAAAGTGGACATTCTCACGACAAAATGAAACTTATTTTTAGTTTTGAGTGAAATCGTGTTTCGCACGCACAAGTATCCAATATCCCAGAAATATGTTGCTTTCAGCCCTGAGTTACGTGATGCAGCAGCCATGTTGTTTGTTTAACACATCTCGGAGTTAAAGTTATTGTTGTACATATTTTTACCGTATTTACGCTAGACACCATGTGAGATATACTTGCTACCTTGCCCTTCTACAATAAAAATTTTAGAGCTTCAAAAATTATTACTGAAAAACTCATGTCCAATCCGTATTACGTCCGTTTAGAAAATTTAAAACTTTTTAATTTGTAAACTATTCAAGATGCAATCAAATTTTTTTCACAGAATACAAATCAATTTCATGGCCTACAATGGAGTAAAGTTTTAACTTTGAGATGTAACATCAACTTTATAAATAAAAGAGACACAGCAATGTGTAAAAGTGCTGTGAGAATGTTATATCTGTTATGCTGGAATGCACCACACACCCACACATACATACATACTCCCCCCTATATATATATATATATATATATATATATATATAAGTGGCGTAACGTTCGGGCCCGCAATGCGGGCGGGCCCAGGTAAAAGAGGGCCCGTGTCCGATTTTCTAGATTTATATTATTTGATACAATTTTTATTTCTAATTTAAGGAGAAATATTGCATGCAAAAGGCACAAACTAAAAACTTGACTGATCCGGAGTCCAGTTTTGTAATGTTAGGGGAATCTCCCATTTGTTAGCAAGGAATGTAGTTAACGACATTGCCCTTTCAACGTCACTGTGATTTTTAAAAATTTGGGCTACTAAGGAAATCAACTTCTTTTTTTTTTTTTTCGTTCTTCTGGAAGATGCCAAAGAAGAATTATACGTTGCCACTCGTTATGCGAAAGATTCCGTTATATCGACGGAGTTGTCGGATTGACTTCATATTTGAAATATAGACACCTTACGACCTCTAGCGTGTATATCCGGTGCAAGGTGGCGCTACGACCGAAAATTACAAAAATACTCAAATTCGATTTTTTAAGCATTTTAGACATGGTCACGCACCTAATTTGTTAATAAGCGAAGTTTTGCGGGGCCCCGGGCAAGTCAATTACTTGAGGCCCATTTAATTTGGTATTAAACCTTAATTTAAATTTATCGTCATTAGCAGTATAACTAAGCAGGAGTGACTGATGAATATGAATTTGTTAAAGGAATTTTTATTATTTATGGTACTAACACTACTTGTGTTTGCTATTCACTTTTATAAAAGGGGCCCGGATAAAAGTTTTGCGGGCGGGCCCGCACTCATTTCGTTACGATATATATACCAGGTGTGTAAATATGAAACCGGAATTTGTGCACAGACGGCGTTAGCTGTCACTGTGGTTACCGTAAAACTGCGTCCTTGGCGCCACTTGCTTGTTTTGACTGCTGATAACGATTTGCAACTCACAACCAGACAAGTTTCATGTCATAGTGTAGTGTTTAATAGCGTTGAACATG
>JAGDQP010037595.1:0-18549 GCA_022664845.1 Lepisma saccharinum | reverse complement strand
AACAAATTGCAGAAAATGTGGTAATCTTTGTTCCGACGAAAATAACTGATGTATATGAGAACAAAAAGTGTAAAGATACATGACTGCACCTAACTTTACCTAACCTCCACGTTCCCATGCTCAGTAATTTAAGAGATCTACGAAAATGGGGAAGGGAGTAGATGGCTGACCTCCCCTCTTGATTTAGGTCTAAAGGTTAGGTTAAATTTGGTTTGTTTGCATTCTAAACTGTATAAATAGCTTCTAGATTACGTAAGGGTAGGTTAGTTTAGGTTTGGTTCGGTTAGTTTGATAATATCCATCACAGAGCGGGTCAGTCATCTATACCCTTGCCCGAAAATGCAAAAAAGCAATTATTAATAATAAATATGAACATATGAAAATATATTCTGATAATATACATGAACGCACCAAACCTTACCTAATCTCCACGTTCCCATGGTCACTAGTTTAATATAATGTACGAAAATTGCAAGAAAGCAATTATTAATAATAAATGTGAACATCCCCACCCTGCGCGGTAGCCGAACGAAACCGAAAACCAGTGAACTGGACGTTGAAACTGATGATTTTTAAATGTTCGTAGATTTCATCAGGCTTTTAGTCGAAAACCAGATGGACGACCAACTTCGGAAGTAATGCCGAATTTAGGAATGCCTTGAATTTATTGTGACAATAATTATCGACGTTATTTTCTCTGAAAGTGGCAATACACTTTGTATTGCCTAAACATTCAACTTATATAGGGTGTAAATAAGACCGGATTTATCATTACACAACTTGCAAAATGTTACTCTATCTTCCATTGTCTTCTCGAGTTGGAACTTTGAATGTGTGAAAAACTTACATTATAGGACATGATAATAAACAATTTTATATCATAAATAAACAGTAACTTACCAATTGTTAAAGTGTACTGAATCAAACATGTTGAATAACTAGAGTCACTACACCACAAGCAATTACGATGAGCTCACACAGACACACGCATTCCATACAAAACAGAGCCCTCTCCATCCACTGTCACGTGATATGAACAAACGACGTACGATGAAGCGAATGGTTGGGAAAATGTTGGCTGTTTGTTGGTTGGCGTATTGTAATTTAAACATTAATGGGCCAACGTATTTCCTCCGTCAAATAGTTTCATTACAAATTCTGCAACTTTGTCGACGATTTCCCCAACAAAGGGCCAAGGTATTTTGGCGTCAAATATTTTCACAACCATTGCCGACCATTTGCTAACCGCGGCCCTATGTATTTTTCACGGCAAATATTTTAACAACAATTTCCCAACGGTGCCGCAGTTCTTTCGCATTTGGGCCGACCAAGTATGCTGCTAGGGTGTTGCTCAAAGTATAAAAGTTTCCAAGTCTAACACGCTACCGTCTGCTCCGCGCTTACCACAGCTGTCTTGTACTGAAGTGGAGGTAATCTGGATGCTAGTTTGAGCCAGTATTTGGAAACCTTAGCTGCTAAAAATTTTGTTTTTTATTCTTTATACCTGCTGTAGGTTATCATGCAAATGTATAAAGTAACTTGCATATCCAATGGTAACGTACTATCTTTTTGTGTATATTTTATAATAAAATTATCGAATAGGAGGAGAAGGGGTTACTACCGCCATCATCGCTGTACCTCGCGAAGCGATCATCCTGGCAATCGGCTTGCAGACCAATATTCGCCATACTCCTTGCAACCCCGTGTGTAGTCCACTGCTGCTCGAAGGATAAAAAATGTCACTCCAATGTTGCCAGCTTTTCACTCTTTTGTTATATCTTGTGAACGCTTTGTGATATCGCTTCCAAACAAATTCCATTGCATTTTTAGACCCTCAAAGAGTCTTCCTGCTTATTTTTGTGACTTTTGTCAAGAGGACACTTTTTGCGTAAATAGCGATTGTAAATTTCCCTTTCTGTCGGCGTCTCGGGTGGTAGTTATAATGCTGCTAGTTGTAATGAACTTTAATTTTGAAATTTTGTTAAGACCACGTCCTATTTTCATTTCGTGTTCATGTTTCTGATCTAATATTGTGTATTTAGCTACTATCCATTCCTTCTTTTTCCAAATTTGACCTTTCATATCTCCCGAAGTTGGTGACACTGAGCATCGATTTTGGTATCATTGGACGTATTTTGCTTCGCAGATTTATTTTCAATTAACAGTTTTCGTAGTGTCATTTGAAAAAATATAAGTTTGTGTTGGGGTGGCAACACTGCTTATGTGACATTGTTGTTGTGTGCTTGATCAGGTGTCCCCCTGTCGTAGGTATCATTCACGGCTCCCCAACTGAATCACGATCCTGGATGGGCACCGTTCCAGACCCTCTCGCTTTGGAAGAAAAATATTTTGGCAGAGCCGGGAATCGAGCCCGGGACCCCACGATATGCAGTCAGTGAAGGTAACCACTAAACCAGCAGAGAGAGAGAGTGTTCCCTTTTCCAATAGAAGGTTACTAAATCAAATTAATCATGCTAAATCTTTCACATTAAGCTACTTCATAATCATCACAAAAGAAATGACTTCCGAATAGGCTTCTTAGCTGCTCTGCTAGTAAAAGTTCACATATCTTTGTCACTTGCATGAAAATAATTTTAGTTTCTGCCGATTAAAAATGTTCCGATTTTCTATCTAATCTTGATGGACACACCTTCTAGGAGGGGGGGGGGATTTATCCCTGGCAGGGACAAAAAATTAAGGTGTCAGGGTGAGAAACTTATTTGCCAGGGGGGAAATCCCGGGCATCCCCCCCCCGTTAATTCGCACACTGGAATACCTTCCTCAGACGAAACTCTCTTATACACTAGTCAGTGACTGATTGATAGTAATTCCTAGGCTCGCAGGGCCACCGGGGAGCGGTGGAGGACTTATGACCTATCTAGGCTACTTTCATCCTAATGCAAATAAAAAGATTTTGTTTGTATTTTTAATGCTATATTATTTAGTTAGGAATGGGGTCCTGAAGCAGCCACACCGTACCGCAGCAAGAAAGTTCCAGGGGACCCACTTTGTCTAGTTGGTGTGTGGATTAATCCTTAATGTCTGAGATGAAGTGGGAAGGAAATAGGCGACCGTTGGTATCATTTGGCTGTTAGCTAAGTGAATTTAACATTTGGTTGTTTGATTCGAGTTCGGCGAACGTTTGTTACTGTGGGGATGAACTTACGAGTTCTATAAGCCATAGAGTTAGTTAGTTGGGTTCGCGTTGCAGAGAAGCAAGGATGTAGAGAGGAGTTAGTGATTTTTATTTGTTTTACTTCAACTTGGTGTTGTCACCATCATTTGATTTATGTTAAGTGGCCGTTGCATCCTAGGCAAGATTTATGAAGTTGGAGAAAAATATCTGCGCCGTGATAGTTCATAAGTATAGTAATAATTCATGGTATGTTATATTGTGCCGTTTTATAATATACTTCGTGGGATGAAGTAAATTGGCTTGGATGATTTTTTTTGTGTGTTTGGCTGCATTAATATATGATTTGCGTTTTTCCTGCATATAAACGTCAATCGGAGCCATTTGTGTCTTGTATAATTCTAGTTTGTTTCCTTTCCACATATGATGTGTATATCTTTTCCAGAATCGTTCAAACTTTTCAGTCTGTTCTATTTTTGTTCTTGAGTGATACAGCTCATGTTCAAATGATCATTGCGCGGAGAATTGGATTGATAGATTCGGGTTTTATAGAGTCTGGGAGCGTAGTAGACGGGGATGCGGCGTTGGACCAACACTTCGTACGACCAACAGCCTCGCAAGCAGCAAGAACCGGCGTACGACCAACACCCCAGGGCAAAAATCTTTGTTGGTCGAACGCCGTGTTGGTTCAACGCCGTGTTGGTCCAACGCCGGTACTTCGAAGTGTTGGCTTCATGCCGGTGTTGGTCCAACGCAGTGTTGGTTCTAGTTACAGAATTAATGCTTTGATGATAATTGCATGAGCCAGTGTCTGTTTTGGTGGCTATAGCTCCCTTTCAAAAATCCTTTAAAAGAATTTCACGGTAAATATACTCAGCAGGGGATATATATTTGCTGAACCTAAATTTTGGTACAACTAATGTGAAATTTAGCATTTCTGTAGGTCCAAATTTTACGCCGAGCCGGATATTTTTGGGTTCTTGTTGCACCCCTGTGCCCCTTCTAAATTGCTGACTTGCCAACATATCCATACAGACGTGAAAAATTCTGATTTTGTTTACAAAAATCTCTCAATTTCGCATTACTTTTCAGAAAAAATAGCTACTCACGCTATGACCATGGTCTTGCTGAGGACATTTACCGCGTAGTTCCTTTAAGTGAATCTTGGAACGGGGCTAAAGCCCCAAAGACAGATACTGGCTCATGCAAGTAGCAGGTCCGTCAAGTTGGCCTCACCCACTAACAAGTTATAGACCCAAAAGTACTGGGTCGTTAGAGCATGTTAGTGAATAACACCCGAACGTTAGTGCTTCATTCCTAAGCGAGATATAACGGAAAACATGTGGGTGAATATTAGACCCATCCCGAGCTAACCAACCATACTGGGTCGTTAGTGCATCGTTAGTGCACGTTGGTGCATAAGACTCGAATGTTAGTGCTCCATTCCTAAGCGAGATATAACAATATGTTTGGACCTAATTATTTGTTAGTTGGTGGGGCCAACTTGACGTCAAGTTGGCCCCACCCACAGTTTATCGTTATACCTTGCGTAGGAATTGAGCACTAACAAACCACTTACAACCCAGTATGATTAGGCCGGAATGAGTCTAGAATTATCTTTTTCTTAGGGCTTATTTGATATCAAGTTAACCCGACCCACGGTTTTCTCGTTATATCTCGCTTAGGAATGGAGCACTAACGTTCGGGTCTTATGCACTAACATGCACTAACGATGAGCTAACGACCCAGTATGGTTGGGTGAGGATGGGTCTAATATTTCTTAGTGGTTGGGGCCAATTTCACGTGAAGTTGGCCCCACCCACAGTGTTTTTGTTATATCTCGCTTAGGAATGGAACACTGACGTTCGGGTCTTATGCACTAACGATCCACTAACGATCTAATATGTTTGGTTCTATAATTTGTTAGTGGGTGGGGCCAACTTGACGAACCTGCAAGTAGCATAGCCTCGGATCACTTATTCTATACTGTTTGCGATTAATTTGACGCTCATTGGCATTCTAAAAAGAAAATGATGAATTTTTATGACGCCTCCCTTTGTTACTCCTCTTTTCCACCGTTTAGAAGGCGCGTTGCCAAAATAACGTTACAGATGTAAAACATTCATATATTTTTTTACACTAATATTTCATATTAATTGTGTGAAAAAATATCTTCTGTCAGTATGTCTCTGGTAAGTGCATTTATCATGGAGTTCTTTTTAAGTGATTTTAGAAGGGGACTTTAGCTCCCATATCAGTCGCTGGTAGTATACATGCAAGTAACATTTGAGCATCATTTCTGTGACTTTTGCAATTAATGTGAAAATAATTGACATTCTCAAAATAAAATCTAAACTTTTTAACGACCACTGTGCACCCCCGACCACTGTTGCCAAAACATCATTCTAGATCTTTAAAAATCATATATTTTTTTACGATAACTTCAAAAACCTTGGCTAGTGAATTTAGTACTAAATCTCAGAATCTGAAAGTTTCTATCAATAAAATCTAAACAGAAAAGAGTTTCGGACAAGGTGCAATACGAGGGTATACTTGCCAACAATGTCCAAGAGTCTTGTAAGCTTTTTGCCTTTTAGGGCTGATTTACATGCAAGTTTGCGTTGCTTGCTTTGCGAGTGTATTGGGTGAGTAACCAACTAAAACACGTGTTTTATTGCGTGTTCTACGTACTACGTAATAAAACACGTGATTGAATTGGCTGCTCACCCAAATCGCAAGCAATGCAAGCTAGCATATAAATCAGGCCTTTTACACTAGTCATACAACTCTTGCATCAAGTGATAATGACTAGAGGGCGGATTTTGCTATTTCTGTTTTGATGAATATTCCATAATCTGCATGATTAACAATTCGATTTAGGCTGTGTACAATTAAATTATGGGGATTTTATTGTGCATATAATAGGCCCGTAGTCAGAACTAGATTTGAGGACGGGCAAACAATTTTATAGGTAGGGCAACAATACAGAGTGTTCCAGAATAAGTGGGATCTATTGTGTGAGGCGATTTTTTGGACCATATAGATGAAATATGTTCATGTGAAGCATAAGTCTAAAGTTGATAGTTTGCCAGCTAGATGTATGTTGATGAATATAGATGGAAAGACTACGTACTGTGTACAAATATAACACAAAGACAGTGTTGGTATAATGTAATTGCATACACTGTAGTATCAATGCACGCGCGGTACTACGAAAAATGTTAGAATTGCCTGGAGTCATTCAAGCCGGGAATGTTTTCAATACGCATGAACACCGCTTGAATGCGTTTGTGTAACGCATAGTAGGCAAGTCAAGGACTGGCGCCTCGTACACGATCAATTTGACACGTCCCCAGAGATAGTGATAGAGAGGGAGAGGTTAGGAGAGATGGGTGGCCAGGCAATGGGCGGGTATGCCGCATTGTGCATGTACCACATGGTCCTCCTCATCCCAAATGGTTTATTCTCTATGAACATTGGGAGATCGTTTTCGAGGAATTGGATGTACATAAGGTCCGATCATTTGGTCACCGATGAAACCCGCCCACACATTCAGGAGAAAACATGCTTTTGCTGGGCCACCACTGTGGCATGCAAATTATCCTCTGGCCATAGGTGTTGGCGTTTGAACCTGTCCTGTAGTGATATAGAGCATCACTATAAAGTGGGATGCATTAGCCACTGAGGACAATTTTATTGCTACCTTCTGCAATGACAGATGTACTCCTTCAGATGCACGAAAAATGTGCTTTTTCATTATTTATATCTTCATAGCCATCTAGTGGGTAAAATATCTACTTTAGACCTATGTTTCACGTGAGCATATTTCGTCTATATGACCCACAGAATCACCTCCCATAATAGTTCCCACTTATTCTGGGGCACCCTGTACGTATAGCTTTTTCAATTAACTCATGTATCTTTACGCAGTAAAAATCAGTAAAAGAACAATACTATTGTTTTAGAAATGAAATACACCAATTTCTGTTTGTTTATAAAGCAAGAAAACATAATGTAATACTTTATTATAAATTAAATCATTATGTATTACCCTTCCACTTAAATCCTACCTGTACCCAAGAGTGCCCAATCAAATAATTTGTAGAAATCTTCTCCATAATAATAAATATTTAATACTTTTACATTTTGCTTTCCTTGTCTTTGTTCTTAATGACTACTCTCATCATTCTCTTCATCTAGCATGATTTGTTGAGCTTTGACTCGAATTTAGTCTACTTTCTCATAGAACGAATTGTAGAAATACCAGTTTTGATCACGAATTCCTGCTCAGACTACATTTAGGAGTCTTCAAAATTTCATCCGCGGAAAGTAGAAGCCCTAATAGTAGTTTTGCATAAAACAAGACAGAAATCAAACTGTAAAGAAAGCATGACTACTTTTATTGTCACATTTTTGAAATGTCATCCTCACCGAATATTTTATCGTTGTACTAAGAAAGAAACCAATTTTTTTAATATTGGATAGATTTTTCTCCAGTGTTCGATTTGCCGGGAAGATGCCGAGGATTTTTTCCTAGTGCGTGAGGATTTTACACCGGGAGTTGATTCCGAATACCACCTCAACCAGGGATAAAACCTTTGTATTTCTACCCAGACAGGTAATAGGTTTAAACTTACCAACAACCACTAGCTTTAGTAATTTATAACAAATCGAACACTGCCGCTCTCGGTGTTTCTCCCTGTTCTGAAATGCATTCTGGAACTCCAGTTATGGAATGGCCTAGAGGGACTATAGCGATTTCTCCATCATTTCCTCTATGCTCTGGAATATGCGAACGTTGGGGGATGATTTCAACTTAGGGAAGTGGAAGAAGCCGGCTGGTGACAAATCAGGGAAGTTGGCCGGTTTTGGGATGATAGGTGTCTGGTGCTTTAGTCCAAATCTATTTCTAACAAACGAGTGACGAATAGGAATGTGCATTAACTTGATGCACCTTCCAGGACTCCTTCTGCCCGATTTCTTCGTGATCGTTGTATTACTTTAACATAGAATGCTACACTGATTGTGGAACCACATTGCACAAACTCCGAATGAACGATCCCCTGCCAGTCAAAGACGACGATTAATATAATTTTAGCATTGGATTTTCTCATTCGTGTTTTTTTTTTGGGGGGGGGACGGTGATGAGGATTGTCCAATCCACCATGATGATTGGACTTTCGTTTCCACATCACGTTTCATCACCAGTGATCACAAGCCTTAGGAAATATGAGACAGCATATTCGCTAGCCTTGGCGTAACGATTCCATAGGTCCTGGTGACATGGTCCTCCATTTGTTCGGCTAACAGACGTGGCATAAACATAATGGCCACACGTCGCTTCTGCAGTTTTACCGTCAAAATCGTGTAACACGAACTTTATTGACGCCTAGTTCAGATCAGAAGCTAACGTACTGTTATGTGATGATTTATGACTTTTAGCACCCTTTTCCACGTGATCGATGTCGGTAAATGTGAACTTACGAATTTGGACATGACATTTGCAGTCCGAATTTCATGTCCTCGGTAAAGGTTCAAGCCCATTTAAAACGTTTGTAAAGTCACTTTCAATAATAAATGGAGGCTGTAGATATAAGAAATATTAACTTTTTCCTCCAGGGGAATTGTTTCACTGTACACCTACTAGTTAGACAACCAACATGACAGTACAAATATGCGCCAACTAATGACATGTCAGGATATTCCTCCATTTGAAGAAAGGAAGAATGAGCCGCTGATGATCATGTAGGGAACCACGAGATACGCACAACTTACATTCACATTATGTTCTAAGAGATAGGAATTAATTCAAAGTAAAGGGAAATAATATTTTGGACATCATATTGGAATGCAACAAACTTATCTTATTGAAACACACACATACACAGAGAGAGAGAGAGAGAGAGAGAGAGAGAGAGCGAGAGAGAGAGAGAGAGAGAGAAAGCATGGAACAAGACCTGGAAAAGAGCGAAAAAGAAGAGAAGAAAGAATGAAAGGGGGAAAGAAAAATGGCGAAAGACATGGAAATAAATGAAATTTTAACGTTTAAGGATACAAAGTCTGCGTCTTTCTCTCTTGCTCCCTCTGTCTGTCTTGTGTGTTTCTCTCTTTATGGGTTAAATTTCTTTCAGGAGCGATCACGAACATCATTTACAGCGCTTAATTCCTTGAAGAAAATATTTTGAAATCCAGGCTGCGGATCGAATCAAAGACCTCGAGTATGAGAGTCTGACACGGTAACCACTTAGCTACACAGACCATAACAAAGGAGTTGTTAAATCAGCCATTAAACTCGCTTCTCTCAGCAGTTTATTTATGTACATCCTAAATTTCAGCACCTACTCTCCACGTTCACATGATCACTAATTTAAGACAATCTACGAAAAATGCAAAAGCAATTGTTAATAATAAAATGAACATATGAACATGTATTTTGAAAGAAAAACGAGAAGAAGAAATCTTGCCCCCACGCCGGGAATCAAACCATTTTTTTTTATTTATTTAGTAACCTAACCGCCGTACCAATAATCCAAACTGTCAACTGCAAATTGATCGCTTGTCAGTGTTCTTTACGGTTAAGGAGTTACTTTTCCACTTCCGTAGCAATGCTATCTTCGTGTCTCTAGTCGCCAGTAGTCCTGCCAGCCAATCCGATACGGTCTACATAAAGTGAACTTTTAATGACCAATATTCACTGATTCCCTTTCACTCCGTGTAAATACTACATCTATGTATACCCCATAGACTAGTAGGAACGGGGAGTGAAAGGGAATCAGTGAATGTTGTTAATTAAGAGTAGGGCCTAAACCTTCAACGTCCTATTGAGGCGGGGCCATTCTCGCGCAGGCGGATTACTTCTTAAAAAGTAAATATGACTTACTAGCAGGTGCTTCCAGTTGCCAATTTGGATTATTGGTAGCATGTTGGAAAACCCAAGCGAATGCTGGCTTATCAATTATATATATATAATTGATAATATGGATTTTAGGAAGGTTGGGAAGCACAGTATTTCATTTCGACTTTGGTAATTTACAGCCAAGCCAGCCTCTTTCTCAATCTTCGTTCCTTCTAGTCATCGCCTCCTTGTTTCATCATTTCAATTTGTGCAAGTTAGTTGTATATCAGTTGTATATCTTTGTGTTCTGCTTTACCTTGTATGAAGAAACTCTTCCGCGTATGAGTGAATGACATATTGACAATTTTGCAGTTTTTGGAATGAAAAGAACCGCTAGGAAGTGTTTTGTGACGTCAGGCAGACCAATGTTTATCTGTGTTGTATATTTTGAACCGGTTTCAGGTGTAGATTTGTATGATAACCTAGTTGCATGCATTGAATCCACTTGTCCGCAAGGCAGTCCTATTCTCCTCATTGGTGATTTCAATTTACCGGATTTAACCGGTACCGAATTTGATTTTGAGCAAAGCACATCTTTAAAGTGTAGAAATTTATATAATTTTATAAATTTTTATGATTTGAGATCATTCAACAATGTTGCCAATAATAATAAACGCACACTAGATCTAGTTCTGTCAAATCTTGAAAATGTTGAAGTTAATAGAGAATTGTTACCGTTGGTACCGGAAGGTACCATCACCCAGCTATAATAATAGAAATAGTTAACAGAATGCTCAAGAAAGAAAAGCAGAAAAGTAACACTTTATTATTATAATTTTAGGAAGGCAAATTTTCTGATGTATCAGGAACTACAAGCTATTGATTGGGAATTCTTACAAGTGTATCGGAATATTAATAACTTAGTGAGTAAATTATATGATATTGTCTATGAAATATTTGATAGGTTTGTTCCCCGTGAAATAAGTACAGTTTCAAAGTATCCGTGTTGGTTCACCAAATATATTATTAGAAAACTTAAGGTTAAGGCATATTATTATAAACAACCCAGGGTCAAAACCACTAACTCAGTACCTTTCTATCAAGAATTTGCTCGATTACGTAGGGAAATTAAGAAAGACATTAGAATTGCCTATAAGAGTTTTATAATTAATTCTGAAAATAATATTAATACCAACTCGAGCGAACTGTGGAATTTTATCAAAATTAGAAAAGGTACCTACCGCCAAATGTATTAAAATTTGAAGGTCAGGAGCTGTCTAGGAATGATGAGATTGGGAATCCGTTCGCTCAGTATTTTCAATCGGTATTTCTATCCTGCTCTCACACATATAATAATCTTAATGGTGATGCTGTTAGTATTAGAAATGATGAAATAGGGACACTGTGCATTGACCAAATTCAACTAAAGAAAGTTGAAAACGCTATTAAAAATTTAAAATCGAAAACGACAGTTCGTTCTAATGGCATACCTTCATACGTAGTTAAGGGATGTGTTGATATATTTAAATATCCCCTATTGATAGCATTTAACTTATTCCTAAAACATGTACTTTCCCTGACAAATGGAAATCTGCCCTGGTTTGTCCTATCCCAAAATCTAATAATAGTAGAGACATTAATGACTTCAGGCCAATTGCATTATTACCAGCTATTGCAAAAGTATTTGAACAGATCTTATACAAGAGAATTAGTGATCATATTCAACAAGTTATTTCAACTAAGCAGCATGGCTTTGTTTTTCAGAAATCCACGGTAACAAACTTAGCACTTGTTACGGATTACATAGCTAATTCGATGGACAAAGGCAAGCAAGTTGATGTGATTTATATTGACTTTGAGAAAGGATTTGACAGGGTTAACCACAATATATTACTGGAAAAAATAAATCACTATCACTTCTCCCCCACTGTGATTAAGCTCCTCTATTCGTACTTAACAAATCGCAAGCAATCAGTTGTCTATAAAGAATACAAATCATATGAATATTCTGCTCTTGCAGATGACTTTAAAATATATACAAAGGTCAACTCTATCAGAGACTGCATAAGACTTTAGCAAAGCTTAGATAATATTGCAAACTGGTGTGCTATTAATCAACTTGGAGTCAACATAAGTAAATGTAAAGTATTATCATTTAATAGAAATAAAAACCACTCATCAATTTGATTATTCCATTAATAAAATTGTACTAAACAGACCTACTGTGGTTAAGGATCATGGTGTCAGTTTTGACTCGAAATTGACTTTTAACATACATGTTACAAATATAACAAATGAAGCCTTGAAGTTACTAGGATTCGTAATTAGGACGGGAAGAGAATTCAACAACATATCAACATTGGAAAAATTACTATGCTTATGTTCGCTCCAAAGTAGAATATGCTTCTTCTATTTGGAATCAATTGAAACATTGCCAACAATTAGGGAAAATCCAATCAAAATTTCTTAAATTCCTGACTTTTCAAGAAACTCGAACCTATCCTGCTTATGATAGTTACAATGCAGTCATTGAGAACTTTAATATTCAGAGCTTAGAACAAAGGCGCAACATTGCTAATCTGTTATTTCTTTAAAAAAAATGTTTAAAATAAGTTAGATTGTATGGATTTAGTTTGAACATTACAGTTTCGTGTCCCATCATCTAAAACTCGCGTTATTAATACCGGTCTCTTCCACTGTAAAAAGGCAAGAACCAATATCTTGATGAGGTCACCAATCTGGAGAATTTGTACCATATATAACAAATTCTGTACAGTTCACAATAATCTGGACGTATGCTATATGTCGCCTAAAGAATTTAGAGATGGCATTGTCATTAAAGTCAGTACAACTACTTTGTAAAGCTCAACACTATAATTAGGCTATTGCCTGTTGTGTTGTCACTAAATAATTTAAAAAATAAAATAGAAAGTGAGGAGGTCATGAAGGGTTGGAGGGTGCTGGCAAGAACATTCGGTGGCTAGATTCGATACTCCAAACATCATCCAATATTCGTTCTCATTATCAATAATTATATTCTTGAATTGAGTGCTACTCTGGCCATAGAAGATCTTAGCGTGGGTCATGTAT
Source organism: Lepisma saccharinum (assembly GCA_022664845.1). Lineage (NCBI taxonomy): Eukaryota > Metazoa > Arthropoda > Insecta > Zygentoma > Lepismatidae > Lepisma > Lepisma saccharinum. The sequence continues at coordinate 5,491 of JAGDQP010037595.1, read as the reverse complement.
TGTTTTTAAAACAGGACTAGGATGTCTCCTAGCACCTATGAGACTGGGGTTTATCCAGAACTCTGATTCTTCGCTGGTTGGCTTGGCAGCTGGAACATCGCTTGGGTGGTAAGTGGAATGGAATATAAAGCACATATTATCTTTATATCGTAGCCCATGATCCATGATCCTGAAATTAGGTGTTATTTCGCTATCTCTTATTTAAGTAAAGCTTTTGCTTAAATCTAGCGAGTTTCCTTCCAATGAGCAACAAATCCTTAAACCTTTATGTTTCTCTCTCAAAGAGGACCTAAAGTTCTCACAAAGAGTGCATATATATGCAAAAGAAATTTAATAAAATTAGAGCCCAAGGGAACGTGGAGGTTAGGTAAGTCAGGTGCGTTGTTTTTGAACAGTTAATTAACTCATATTTTACAAGATTTCGAAGGTAGGTCTTTCTGTGTTTAGACGTTAGTATTAAAAGTTCACTTTGTGAAGACCGTATCGGGTTGACAGGCAGGAGGTCAATCAGAACCCAGATACCTGTCTCGTTAAAAGTTTTGTTGTTTATGTAGTAAAATATTTTATTTTGAACCATTCGCCCTCCTCCACAGCAGATGGGAAGCTCAGATGAAGAAAAAATACGTCGCCCTCTCTCGCGTAGGCGCAGAGCTTCTTGAACTATAAGTAACACTGAGAAGAGTTTGGCCGACAGCTCGTAGCTTGGTCTGGTGGTCAGCGTTTCGGAAAGATGATCCAGAGATCCCGTGATCGAATCTTGGCGGCGAGTTTTTTTTTTCTAATCGACTATTTGAAGTTTTAAAAGTACGATTCTCTGAATGTAAATCCACGTAAAGGCACGTGTTGGCTGGATGTTATGTGATGACAGTAAGTATCACGGCGAGACAACCGGTTGCCAGCTTCCAGCGTGGAACGTTAGTAGGACGTTGGCTTACGAAATAAAAATCCGGGTCCGATTCCCGGCGGGGGAGGGGGGGGGTATTTTTTTTTATTTTTTTCTTAAAAAATATTTTTTTAAAGTTCAAATTTATTATTAACAACTGAACTGCTTTCTTGTATTTTTCGTAGATTATCTAAAGTTAGTGACCATGGATTAGGGTAGATTGGGTAATGTAAAGTTCGGTTATGTAACTTCACACTTTCGTTTCCTTTTTCAAAACACATTTCTATCTGTTTATATTTGTTTTTAATAATCGGTTTCTTCCATTGGCAGTTATCATGGAGTAGCGGAGATTAGGTAAGGTCAGATTCGCACAGACAGATAGAAATGTATTTTGAAACAAAGAAGCGAAAGTGTAAAAATACATAACCAAACCTAACCTTACTTAACCTACCCTAATCCATGATCAATAATTATAGATAATCTACGAAAAAAGAAATAATAATAATAATAATAATAATAATAATAATAATAATAATAATAATAATAATAATAATAATAATAATAAAGGGTAGCAGCGTAAGACGGTGCAAACTGCCTTGGAACGAATAGTGATAAAATGACTACCATAATCAGTATACAAAATGATGGCTCTCCAGGAAATTTCAACCCAAAAGATTCTAACCTAACCTCATAATAAATTAAAGAGTCTTTTTCGGCAGTTTAGCAATATCTCGGTTGGATTTACTCCTACGATGACCTGTTTTTTTAAACTGAAGATTTTTTAAACTCTACAAGATGGTATTTTGTTTCAGTTTGTTGGCGCAGAATTACAATTTTGAGACAGTTTAGGTAATTTGAAAATTGAATGTAAAAAACTAAGGCAACAGTTGGTTCAAAATAAATATATGTTATGTATGTTTAGTGGTTCTAAATTTTTTCAGATTTTTTAAAATGGTAGAACAACCTAAAAAATTAAAAACAGCATTTTTGTCGCTTTTAAGGCGTATTAGATTCGTTTCGTTAGCTCACAATGGTTTGTGGTGTCCTCAAATCTTGTAACATTAATATAACTAATTTCTCGACGTTATACAATGATTTTGCACAGCGACGTAAGTCGGGTGACGATACAACATTCCATTGTTACTTTCATATATTTCTATATATGTATATAATGTAAAAATATATTTTAATATTTTTATTACAGACTCCTTTTTCCTAAAATAAATACTAGCATGCGCTGGGGCTACGTTTGGCTGGTTGCGTAACATTTTGGGATTTGGGCGACAAAATATCAGCTTGAGCAAAGTATGAACTCCGAAATCACCCGAAAAACTTAATAAAAAAGGACTTTCTCAACGGTTCAAATTAACCAGGAAAACGTCATCAGTTGAACACAGATATTTGGAAATAAGAAACGTAACCGGGCTTCTTACATAACCCAAAGTTCGAAAGCGTCGTTTGCCAGGTCGCCTTCGTGGACGACTGGTCAAGACGTCGGTTTCTTGATTGGGAGGTCCCGAGTTCGAGTCCTTCCCTGGAAAACTCTTTTTCTTCTTTATTTGTTTCAAAAAATATTTTTATATGTTCATATGTATTATTTAATAATTGTTAGAATGTGTATAAATAACAGATTGCTACTGAAAGCACGATGCGTCCGAAGGGAGCTGGCTGGCGGAGCCGCTGGGAGACGCAGCCCCCGGTTAGGTGCACACAGACACATGCATACGCAAAAATGTTGCTAACATGCTATTCCATATACCAATTTTCTATTTGGTACACATAAAATTCATTTTATCTATATCTGATCCCAATCCTTGTTCTGTTCATTTACACGGTCGAGAGAGTCGTAATAAAAAATACTTTTTAAATACATCCATTTCTTAAACAATTCGTACTAAAAAGTAACAAAAAATAATTTTGTTCATGAATTATTAAAAAGAAAAGCATGTCATGGGGTGCGCAAATTGAAGAATTTATAAAGTGGCTGTATATGAGAGCGCGCTCCTTGTTTTTCTTTTTAACCATGCATGAACAAATTTATTTTTTGTTAGTTTTTAGTACGAATTTGTTTAAGAAAAGGATGTCTTTAAAACGTTTTTTATTACGACTCAGTCGACCGTGCAAATGAACAACACAGTGATTGGAATAAGATAAAGATAAAATGAATTTTATGTGTACCAAAGAGAAAATTGACAGGTGTTAACACCATTTTTGCGTATGCCCACAGCTAACCGGAGCCTGCGGCTCCCCGAAGCTCCGTGCGGATCCAGCTCCCTTCGGACGCACTGTGCCCCCTCGCACAACTCGCTCGGTGTGCATCCAGATACATCATAGCTTTCAGTAGTAATCAACTATTTATATATATCTTAGCAATTATTAAATAATACATATGAACATATAAAAATATTTTTTGAAAGAAAATAAGAAGAAAAAGTTTTGTCCCGGGGGAGATTCGAACCGGGACCTTCTACTAAAAAAGCCGACGTCTTTTCCAGTCGTGCACGAAGAAGACCTGGCAAAGGATGCTTTGGAACTTGTATTTACAGTGCACGTGTTATGTAAGAAGCGCTCGTCACATGTCTTATTTCCAATCACTGTGCTCAACTGATGAAGTATTCCTGCTTAACTTGCACCGTTGAGAAAGTCCCTTTTTATTCAGTTTTTGGGTTGTTTCGGAGTTCATAATTTTAAGCTGATATTTTGTTGCCCAAATCCTCAGATGTTATGCAACCAGCCAAACCAAGCCGCGGTGCAGGCTAGTATTTATTTTAGAATAAAGAAGTCTGTAATAAAAACATATTAAATAATATTTTTACAATATATACATAAATTGAATGATATGAAAGTAACAATGGAATGTTGTATTGTCACCCAACTGACGTCGATGTGGAAAATTTCATCATTGTATAATGTCGGGCAATGAGTTAAATTAATGTTGTAAGATTTGAGGACCCCACGAACCATTTTTCGAGGAATTAAGCGTTGTAAATGATGTTCGCGATTGCTCCTGAAAGAGATTTATTCCGCAAATGGAGAAAACCACAAGACGGAGAGAGAGGAAGGCAGGGGGAGAGAGATGCAGACTTTATATTCATAACCGTTAAAATTTCATTTATTTCCATGTCTTGCGCCATTTTTCTTTCCTTCTTTCTTTGATTTCTCATCTCTTTTTTCGCTTTCTCCGTCTTCTTTCATGCTTTCTCTCTCCTTCCCTATGTATCTATATGTGTGTGTGTTTGAAAAAGACAAGAATGGGATTTCTGCCTTTCTATCTCGTAGTTCTCTAAATGGTCATCAGCGACTCATTCCTTCTTCCTCCAAATGGAGGGATATCCTGGAATTCCATGCTTTTGCGCATATTTGTACTGTAATGTTGGTTGTCTAACTATTAGGCGTAGAGTGAGACAATTCTGCTGGATGAAAGATCAAGTATTTCTTATAACTCCAACCTCCACTCATTATAGTGGCCTATTGTAAGTGACCATTTGTAACATTGTGTTTGAATCAAACATTTCTTACTATAGGCATCATCCAACATATGAAAATCTTGTGCAATTTGACATAAAACTTAACAGATATTCGATTTTCCAGTACATTTTCATCAATAATAGTTGAGACAGATGAGCATGCAGAAGCCAGAATTTATTTGTCTTTCCACATTTTTTATGGCTTCAATATGTAATACCGTTGTCTCCTGCCTTGGAAGCCCTCGGCTAAAGTCTTGAGTAATGTTCCAGTTTTGATAACCATTTTCTATTAATGGTTGTAGTTCATATACGCATGGCAAGATGCCACATCTCTTACGATGGAGTACGCCAGACATTTAACCGGCCGGGTGGTCGAGCGGTCTGCGGCGGTAGGCTATCGACTCAACGGTCCCGGGTTCGAGTCCCGGCAGGGGCATGGGTGTGGATTTTAACACTTAACAGCTAAAGGCAAATCGTGACGGGCCGAAGTCCAAAGTTACTAAACTGGCCCATATAAAAATAAAGTTTACCAAAGTTTTGCCAGACATTTAAACTGTTCATATGGAACAGCGCGACAGCAACTCTTATTGGTTTCGGAAATTCTTTTAGCATAGATTATTATTTTATTGGCTGGCCCTTTGTTTCCAGATCACATTCTTCGTTGTTTCTACTCTTTGTTGGCGGCGTAGCTCTGTTATGTATTGTGTAATGCAGCGTGTCTATTTTGGTTACATTCAACAATTTGCACTGCCCACAACTACTTACTTTGTGCTCCAGTTGTGGATCCCTGCTCGTAAATAAACGTATATCCTTGATGGTAGAGATCACTTTACCTTCAGAGATACTCATTCACATTCTCTCGGATGAATCTTACAAACGACACGTTTACTGGTCTCAAAACCAAACCATGTTTCCTTTCTATATCTCAGACAGGAACAAGTAACTAAATGAACAGTGAAAATGGTTCCGGCTAGGCTGGAGCAAAACGCAGTGTCATCCAACAGCAGTGTTAAGCGATGAATATAGAAGGATGAGTCTCCTACAATTGAGGGGCGTTTTCACCAAACTCGGTATCTACAAAAACATGTTCTTCACAGTTTCAGCTATATTTTAAAAATAAAATGCTACCATATAGACACTA
>JAGDQP010037594.1:0-18549 GCA_022664845.1 Lepisma saccharinum | reverse complement strand
TTTTACAGTGTAGAGGGAATTCTTCACCGTAAACCAAAACGATATGATTGTGTGATATTTACTATTTCATCGCTGAGAAAGGGGAGTGAAAAAAGAAGGATACATAATTTGGTGCTTGCATTGCGTATAATGAAAAATAATCTAACCTGACTTTTGAAACCAATTTCCGCGAAGTGCGTAAAATTTTTGATAAATATGTAAAATGTTGAACAATATTTATAAGTATGAACAAATAGAAGTAAATTTATTATTTTAAAAAGGTGATAAAATAGTGTACTTTGTCGTGAACGATTTCAGTTCGCCGGACAGCAGCCCGACGCTCTACCACATATGATAAGCAGGCATCGGCCGAATGATATTTTGGAAAGTTTATTTAACGTACTTGAATATTCGGCTACTAGATGGTAGTACTGTTAGTTCTTTGTGAAATCCTAACGCGAGTCTCTCTAAGGTATTTCAAGATTTATCTCACTGTTAGCAGGTAAACGGTGTCTGTAATAGATGTCCTGGTTAATTCTCATCATCACTTTTCCCGGAAATATTGTTCTCTGAAATACGTCATCCCTTACACTAGTAATGGGATACCACAATGTGTCCATAAGTAGAAAATAATAAAGACAAAACAAGGAAATAAAAAGTAGAAATTATAATATTCAAAATTTCTCAGTAGCAAATAATGTATTTTCAAGATACAAGCATTTCGGTAACAATGTTACATAATTCATCAAAATCTTTACTAGTGTCTCAACGTAGAAAGTCCTATTTTCGAAAGCCTGAAAGAAAGCACGATGTAATTGCCTGTACATTAGAAAAAAAACACCGTACCTGATTTACCAAACCTCCACGTGCCCTTGGTCACTAATTTTGTTAAATTTCCTAAATGCATATATATATATAATAGAAAAAAAATCTTTCAACAAAAACAACCACGGTAGGTTTCGATCCCGGGTCTCCAGATTAGTTTTCCGATATGCTACCAAGACGCCAAATGGGCAACTGCAAATCAGCTGCTTGTCAGTCTTATTCTCGGTTAGCCACTTGTCAGTGTTATATAGCCTAAGGAGTAATGCGCCTGCGCGAGAATGGCCCCGCTTTAATAGGGCATTCTATATTGAGACACTACTAAATCTTTTCTCAACTTTTTTCTTCTTCTTCTCCACAGTTCTGTTTTGGTTGGTTTATCTGGCGAAGCCTGAAACCTTCGTGTGGCTTTAGAATCATATCGTTGATGAGAGTGAGGTCCTTTACTTTATCCAAGGCAAAGATTTTATAGTTCCTCAACACCATCGACATTACAGCTTTTTCCTCCTACATTGCGAATTTTTTACCTGAAAGAACAGTAAATTCGGAAGAATTGTATACATTATTTTTAGCAACAAAACTTACCTATCATGTTATATTTTTTATTAAATTTACAATGGAAAACCACAGGAAAAGAACGTCCTTTGGCCATTTACTCGATTCTACAGGAGAGCTTTTTAAAAGTCCATAATCAAGCATTGCATATACGTGCACATGAAATAAAGATTTACTTTTAATAGACGAACTATCCATATACTCTTTATGCAAGATAGTTTGTTAAAAAGGTTCTTCAAAGAGCTAATAGATGGCACTCTTATCTCAATTTGGACAAAAATAGATAAAGCGCTTTTCTCTGTGGTCTTCAATTGAATTCAAGTCTATTGAAGGCAACAGATATGATGCGAGAAAGCTTCTGTTCTAGAACAAGATTTCTGATTACTAACTGAAAGACACGGCAATGTTTCTAAACCACATCGAAAACTACTAATTGCAACGAGAGAGATATTAACAATTTAATTCGATTCGCTACTTCACACAAACGACTTTCTATATCAATGTTTTTGTTTACTCTGCTGAACATGTATAGAAAGCACCTGGAGGATGAAATAGTTCGGTGGCAGAAGGCCAATATTTAGGTGTACCTTGCATTGTGGTCTGCGCAATGGTTTCTTCCATTTTCTTATTCACGGCACCATATTAAGTGAGAATCCGACGGATGCCACCTTGTTACCCTTGGGCAATCCAAAATGCCGGCCATCCAATATGGCGCCCAAAGGCTAAGCGTAGTCTTGGTTTTGAATGCTTGTATCTCCTAAACTACTTGCCCAATCTTTATCGTTCAAACACTGAATTATGTAGAAGATAACACGATAAAATATAACATCACTTATGAATATTCATACTTAAAATTAGTAACCAGATAAATAATTGAATTTAAAACATTCAATTTTTCGAACAACTTTTCAATCATATATTGCAAAGTTACATGCAAACGGTTAGAATAATCGTAAAACGTGTAGAATGACTTTCCAAAGACCGTTATATTTGCTTTAATTTAGCGTGTGTTTTTTTTTATTTCATACATTAAGAGATAACTAAATTATTGACAGTAAAAATGGTAACTTGAAAACCTTTGCTTTTTAGTGAAAGACGGATTAAAAAGACATTTCATAATTTGTTTTACATTTCACTAACATGTAAGAAATTATGCAAGCGATATGTCTATTTTATTCACATGACAAACTTAAATGAAGTGACAAAACTTGTCATCATCTTATCTTGCTGTACGAATTCAATATGGCTGCTAAACGTTTTCCTTTTTTTCTTGAACCTAAAGTTGCACTATATCTTCCGAACTGCTTTAACAAACTTCTTAGCTTTTACATCATTTCACAACTTTGAACTTTCTCACTACATGCGCACTACATACAAGCATTACACAGTTCTCAAATTTTATGCTACGTACGCCTACCTGCGGGTCTTTCGATCACATGAATAATATAGCTACATCTTAATTTACACTATTCAATTTTCAACTTTTTCAAAATTAATACATATTTTCATGAATGTTCAATGTCATCATCACTTAATTCCTTATCGGTAGAATAAGTGTTCGAAATTTTTGTGAAGCTATTCACACAACTATTGTTCGCATTGAATCCACAGAAAATTGTACAATTAAATTGAAGACTTGAATTGTAAAACATCCCCAAGTCCACCGGAATATATTTCTTCAGAAGGAACGAAAAACAGTCCAAGGTCTTCGTATGTTATCCTATACAGCGGAAATTATTTTTGTGTTAAAAAAGGTTTATGTGGTGGGATTGGGATGTAATATTTATGCAAGTGGATAGCCTTTGGAACGTAGATACGGATGAACAGAAAAATCGCAAATACGAAAATAGTGGACTTGGGATGTTTTTCAATTCAGGTCTTCAATTGTGATGCAAAACACCCACACCGTGCAGTTGAACACTTCGGTTGCTGCAAACAACCTCAGCGTATCGTTTGTAAAACACTATCTGGGGCTATAGTTATATTGTCTGGAAGAATCACTGGCTCTAAGGATTTTCTTGTGTCATACAAGCACGTCTGTGTGGTCTGAGATGACTTTAATGTGTTTCGTTTCCTCTACTACCCTGGCCAAATGTAATACTATGCTGTGTGATTTTAAAACGAATAAATTCCTGACAGGTAACTATGGAGCGATGTATAGTTCCCGAATGTTTCATCCAATCCGTAAGGTAATTGTATATATGTACCTGCAACTTATTATGCACAACTGTAAGCACTATTTTCTTTAATGGAAGAGAACTGTTGATATTTAGTTCATACTGCCTAGTAGCACAAGTACCAGAGCGCTTTTCTTGACAAAGTCTAAAACAGTTCCATTTGATGACCCAGCTATAAACCCGAGGACTGCACAGCCGTCCAAAACATACGAGCTAAGATTTGGTTGTATTCCCTCAGACTGTCCAACTACCAATACTGATTTCAAGATTGCTTTCGTAGTACTTCGCATCGATCCATTGTCGTGGAAGCAATACGTCGGTACTCGTGCTAATTCATGTTTTGAATTTGAGAGGCATCTAATGATCTGAAACATAACAGTCCAATAACACGAGAGTATGTAAGTGTTGTGTCGAAGATAGGAACCCCATTTATATTTACGTGTTTCTTCAATGCACCTTCTTTGCAATGGGTTTGTGAAGCCCTTGCCGTACTTTATGAATGTGGTCTCAATAAACATGTCACTACAAATGCCATTCCATATACGACTTTTATGTCTCATAATATGTTCTACTCTTAAGAATGTACTTCGTTTGGAATATTGCAAGTTTTTGTCAAGAATTACACAGAATACATCAGCAAATATTTACAAGTAGCAGATGTGTACCTGATATTTGACAGATACTATGAATATAACATCAAGAGCAAAATCCGTGAATAGTGCTCTGGTACTTGTGATACAAGGCAGTATGAACTAAATATCAACAGTTCTGTTCAATTAAAGAAAATAGTGCTTACAGTTGTGCATAATAAGTTGCAGGTACATATATACAATTACCTTACGGATTGGATGAAACATTCCGGAACTACACATCGCTCCATAGTTACCTGTCAGGAATTTATTCGTTTTAAAATCACACAGCATAGTATTACGTTTGGCCAGGGTAGTAGAGGAAACGGGACACATTAAAGTCATCTCAGACCACACAGACGTGCTTGTATGACACAAGAAAATCCTTAGAGCCAGTGATTCTTCCAGACAATGTAACTATAGCCCCAGATAGTGTTTTACAAACGATACGCTGAGGTTGTTTGCAACAACCGAAGTGTTCGACGGCACGGTGTGGGTGTTTTGCATCACAATTGAAGACGTGAATTGAAAAACATCCCAAGTCCACTATTTTCGTATTTGCGATTTTTCTGTTCATCCGTATCTACGTTCCAAAGGCTATCCACTTGCATAAATATTACATCCCAATCCCACCACAGAAACCCTTTTTAACACAAAATAATTTCCGCTGTATAAGATAACATACGAAGACCTTGGACTGTTTTTCGTTCCTCGTGAAAAATGTACACCGGTGGACTTTTGCACCGGGATGTTTTGCAATTCAGGTCTTCAATGATCGATCTAGGGTCTATTTTGATTTCTTTAGTTTTGAAAGTGGAACTTAAATATTTTTAGTTACGGTACTTTTGATGCAGATGTTTGGTTTGCCTGCTCAAGTTTATGGCAAGGGTTCCCACCCGTCCCGATTCTGTCGGTACCGTAGCGATTTTCTGCCCATTATCCCAAGTCCTGATTTCAGGCTCGTCGGGACGCAGATTGTACCGATTTTTACTGTTCACAGTTGAAGCATTATTTTATTATTTGATATTTTTAATCATATAGACATGAAACTACATTTCTGATTATTGCTGAGACTACAAATATGATCTTAATTTTCCTATTTCTTTGCTTCTTGAGTTTTTTTTTTTTAACACATGATGGTAATGCATTTCATGTAGACCCCCGATATAGAGCCTGTCCCGATTTTTTAAAAACAGATTGGTGGCAATCCTGTTTATGACTGTTCTTCCTCAAATGTTGGTCATCAAGTACACACGTAATGTCAACTGTGGTGTACCTACTACCTGTAGCAAAGAAAATACAGTATTTGACAAGGAAAGTACCGGATCGCGAGTTCTCCGAGTTTGTTTCAATTTTCAGAAGAGCATATCAACATTCTACCGTCTATGCGTTCTATTCGCTAAAGCATAATTTCAGAGCTAGAAACGTGCAAATTTTTGGCGCCATCGTCACAAAATAATGACGTAATATCTCCAGAAAGTTTTGCACAAACTATGTCGGCTTTAGTAAATCATAATCGAAGTTGAATCTTATACAAGTTTAGGATTGAAAGGGTGCCACATAGACGTATTTTCCTGCGTGGGAATTTCATTATCAAGAAATTAGTATGGTTTCATAGGGGTGAGTATTGAACTCTCCTAAAAGGGGGCATTCTCCAATCGTAAGCTTTGATGAAATGGATGTATTGGCCACATTTTTTTTTACTGAGATTTACTAAACCGACATGACTTGCGTTATCATTTCTGGAGATATGAAGTTGTTTATGACGATGCCGTCATAACTTTGAACGCCTCTAGTTCCGAAAGTATGCGTTTGCGAATAGAACGCCTGCACGGTAATACGTAGGATATAGTTCTGCATTTCTTCTGGAAATTTGAACGAATCCGAGCACTCGTGGTCGGGTACTTACCTTGAAGTGTTACTAAAAGACAATCGGCTGGATTTCGTTACAGATGCGTCTAATGAAGTGTTTCTTAAAAGCATAAGAGCGTATAGAAAATATTCGGAAATGGGTCCTGGTGAAAGTGCACCTCGATTGCGGACAGTTTTCCCCCCAAAGATCTATCTGTAGTTGATTGACAACAGGGCAGAAAAAATATAAAATCGTGGAGTTGCGCACAGTTTTTAGATGCGACATTGCCAAATTTCAAGATAATTATGCTTAAGCAAATCATGAAATTGCGCACAGAGTTTCAATAACTTGGAGAATAAAGGTAAATATGAAAGATACGGAAGAGAAAATAGTTTTTTTTTTTGTACTACTGTTTACTATATTACACAATTTTAGATACACAATTATTCAATGTTTACAACTTTCGTCCTTGAAATTTGTGTCCTACAACTTTAAGAAATTTCATTCTTGAAACTTCGCTCGGGACGGGCGTAAGCCATAATGCTGTCACTGCCCATAACATTCATTTTATCTTTATCTTAAGTTTAACTAATGTGTCAGCTGCAATTTCTCAGGAACAGGCACCATAAAATAAAACACTCTCTTTCGCCTTTCACTTTCTTTCAGTACTTTTTAACACAGTTCAAATTTCAACACGAACACACTCTTCATTTCTGCACACAGTTTAGTTTACAATATTTTTTTTTTCTGGAATATGTATAGAAGTTAGTTCAACTAACTTCCTTGACATTTGGTTAGGAATTTAATATACAAAAATTATGTAAATTTTAGGTCTTTTATTTATCAATATGTATTTTGCCTCTTAGTGTGAGCTAATGCTTGTTGGGGTCGATTTTATATTAAATTTAAATTGTAATATTATGTAAAGAAAAAGAATGATATAAATAATAGTCAAAGTTCTCTATTCTACGTCATTTTATTTATCTGCACCTAACATTTACATATTTACAGATTTAGATGTAGGTTCATAGTTCCCCTAATCTTTTTTTTTTTAACGTAAGAATCTGGTCGACTACTTTACTAACATCAACCTTTTGCATTTCTTCGTGTTCAATTCTCAAAATTGCCAGGCTACTTAAAAGCATTTGTTTTGAACTTACTTAAACACTGAGAGAACTTTGAAAAGAATTAATGGGACTTTTGTTAGATTAAATTGTTAGTAAGCAAGCGGAGGAAACTGATCTAATGAGAGAAGGAATTACCATCGCAATACGAAATGAATCAAATTTGATTAGTTATCATTTTGAAATACAATGACTTTGAACGTGTAGGATTAGATTGGTTTTCACAATTCGCTCTTTTTCCTAACACTTTGGCTGCCTTATTTTGATCAGTTATTTTCACTGAACCTTGAAGCTTGTTTTGTTTTGTATCATTGATGCAGAATCAATCATTAAAAGGTTATTTAATTATTTCTAGGCGGTTGGGGGTTCCCAAATGTAATTCTAATACAGAATAAACTTTTTTTCCCCTGTGTTGTACACTATCTTTCGTATTTTTTTTAAAAAAAATACGGTCTTTGACCCAATTAAATTTTTATTTGTTGGTAAAGACGATGTATTATTTGGTCCCATGTCAGTTTTGGGGTCCCGTACAACGGGCAGGGCCCCGAAAAACAATACTCTTCAATTTTATTTAGTTATTTTACCGATCTTCGACCATTGTATCTTCTCTGTCTCATGATTTCGTATAAATTACAAGCCTGTGACTTTTGTGAACTCGGGGTCTATTATTTTAATTGGATAATTATATTTTATTAGTTGATTGGGGGTTCACCTTCGGGTAGGGGCCCCCGGCGCGGTTGGGCACGCGGGATCCTTATCGACGCCACTGCACTGAAGATAATACTAAACAGTTTATTTCCCTACACAAATGGCCTATATATAGTAACATGTTGAAAATGCAGCGATACGTCAGTCACTGCAGCTACCAAAAGTCGACCCCCCTTCCCCCAGTTGCATGCCAGTTGGCCGATGTCCTATTATTAAATTATCGTCCCAACGATTCTGCATATCTGATATTCCTCTGACCTCAGCTGAACCATTCAATCATTGCTGATATACAGTGCTAAGTCACTCCCCTCTGTGCGAAGATTTTAATTGACAAGTCGCTCCTCTCTGTGAAGATATTAATTGAGAAATCTTTCTGGAATCCCAAGTCAAAAGGAATATCCAATGTGTAAGAGAAATCGGTCGTTGCGGCAACAGTTCAATGGCAGATCACCGCTGGCATGCAACGTGCAACTGGAGGACCCGGCTTCGATTCCCAGTCCTCCATTAACCTTATACTTTTCATTCTGCATTTTTATTAACCAATAGTTTATTTTCCAAAATCTGTATTGAAACAGAATGTGAATGCTCAGCCAAACACATCAGACACAACCATGATTTTTCCCTCAGTCGCACAGGCAAATGCTTGGAACGGTTCCATTGAATTAGACCCTGGGCGACTACTCGCCACATCCTTTTCCCTATCCTATCCCGGACTAAGCCAAAGATGCCTAAAGGCCATAAATAATAATTCACATTCAAAAAACGGCCAGTACCAAATGCCACCTTTTTCACTTACGATAGTTTGTGACAGTTCTCAAATTGTAGAATTATGCAGCTACTGGAACCGAACAAGCGTGAAAAGATTACATTTATAACATGTTATGTTGATTGTCTCCGCTGGTTTTCCCATGTGAGAGATGGGGTATTCCACAGGTTTTTGTTTTGGCAGAGTTTTAAGGAATAGAAACGTTACTATGAAATGGAGCTCCAACCGGGAATCGAACCTTGGACCCCAGCACCGAAGGCGAGTGCGGTAACCACATTGCTACGCAGAAGCTCTTTGTAACATATCATAATAGTGGATAAAATAATGACATGAACTCTTGACTTTTTTTTTCTAGTATGGTCAGTGGTTGACAAATTACTCGAGAATCAAGGGGCAATTCTTCCCTTTTTCCTTTTACGCTTTTCATCTCGCAGTTACATCCTGTTTTCACTAGTCAAATTGTCGGAAAAGTGGGGGCAACTCCACCCCTAATCGCCGCTGAATAAGTTAAATGTCAAGGGCCCGCAGGGCCACCCTGACTGGACTTCTGGCCATCTTAGGCCACTTTCGTCCTTTGAATTAATTTTAATTAATTAAGTAAATGAATAATGGTTGAGTTGAGAATGAACCAAACTCTGCAGCAGGACCCCACCGCAACATCCAAACAAACGACCAGCAAAACCACAGCCATTAGAGGCTCCCATTTAAAAACAATACTATTAGAAGTGCACATAAAGTGTATATAAATTTGTTTATCGCTAAAACGTATAAAATATTTTTGTTATTTTTCTGTTCATTTGCACAGGATTTCTTTATTTGTTTAGTAAGTTAATTTGAGTCCAAAATTTAAATCTAAAAAGAATCTAACTTTTTGATTTCAAGCAATTAAAATTTCTAAAGCGAGTGACGACTATTATAAATTAAATAATAATAATAAGGAAAAATCCAGGGAAAAGGTTATATCATTTGGATTGAATCAAAATTATGTCAAATTTGTTTGAAAATAGCAAAGGCTAATTATTTTGAATGTTGTCAGTTATCGTGCCTCCGTGGAACATTCGCTCAATGAAGTTTATTCCATCCCTTGTCCTTCTTTGATATGTTTCGTCTTTACATTCCTGTCTTTCATGAATTTGTGTATTCTGAGTTTTTTCAGTTCGTATAGAATGGTTCATTTCCAATGAAACTATGACCGTTTATCGATTTGACTATGTTGAGATGACGATGAAAGAATTCTTCTGCCGTTTGATTTAGAGTTGATTGAAGTCTATCCATGTTTTCCATCCCATGGGCCAGTATATATATATATATTCATATCTGGTAGTTAACAAAATTCGACCAATCACAGCGCTTGAACAGTTTACTTTTGGAAAATGAACAATCTCTGCAACGTGATTGGCTGAAGGAGAAGAACGGTTTTGTGGATGGATTTTTAGTCGGTATGGACTCTCAGGATAAGAATTCAAGACACAGACATAAGTATATCCTACTAGGACTCTCTGCTTCATACCGTAATTATTTATTTTATTTAACTTAAGAGTTACTTAGCTAGTAAGTTTGTTTTATTTAATTAAATGTGCCCGGTATTGTTTTACAAAAAAATCTACGAAACTTATCGTTATTTATTATTAAAATATCAATGAATTAATTGGCCATTTTGTGCACAACTGCATTAAAATGATTATATGATTTGATTCTTATCTGCATGGACAGATAAGTTGAAGAAAGTGTGAGCAAATTCATTGCACCCGGTGAAAGGACCTGAAACAAGAATACCTTAAAATTATTATCGACATTTTTTTTAAGAAAAAATATGCATGCTTGCTGGCCAACATGTGAGGAAAAGCACTTACTTGTAACCTGACTAGATGATTCACACATACTGACGGAAGATGTTTCATTTAAGTTCCACTTACAAAAATAAATTAGAAGTCGATAATAGGTAAAGTGCTCGCTGAAATAAGGCATAAGAATATTACGCGATGCTAATGATGACGTCACACGTCCAAGCTACGCCACCTAGCCAGTGTAAGATCGATTTATTAAAAAAATCACTGTCCCCGAAAAAAACCCTATACGGGCACAAAAAATAATGTAATTCTGTCAATTCATTACGGAGATTACAGTTATTTAGTGCCGCGGCTTTATTTCCAAAGTCTGATGACGTTATATAGGTACATCTTGGACTTATATGACACCAAACAGACAATTTTACACTTGCGTTAATATAGCCAACCACCACACCAATGCTCAATTTCACCCCTGGGGAAGGGGGCTGGGGGAAGTTTTTCACCTACTGACTCAGTCTGTAATAGCTACAAGATTGAAAGTAAATCTGTTTTCCTTGTTAAGTCGAAAATCGAGCTGTCACTTTCAATACATTTTAAAAATAAGAAACTTTACTTTGCCAAAACTACCTTTCATTAAAAGATCAGAGATCAACTATTCAGAAATTTAAACGAAAGTTAATTAGTTAGTTAAAGTTGTTAGTTGAAATACGTTATTAACTAACTAGTGAGTTGAGAGAAGCAAATTAATTTTGTATTTTGATATTTCAAATTTTGAGATACAGAATACTTTGTGGAAAGACTTAACATTACATTCTAAAGCAGCATTAATGCAATCAAAGCGAAAATAAAGAACTGTATTTGTGAGGAAGCTATGAATATTCCTTGCATACGCCGCATCTGCCACCCTACCCTTCATCTGGGACATAACAAGAAATCAACAAAAGTGTAGGTAATGCATCTTACCCCGACATTGTAGAAAATGTGCTACTTCCATGCATCACTAATTATAATGTATCACATTGCGAGGAATATCACTTTTACTAAACGAACGTGAATGAATCACTTTGAAATAATAACATTATTATTATCTGATCTGTGTATTCAATATTTATAACTTAGAGTGTATACAAATGCGTTTGCTTCTCGTCGTATAAATAATAAGACTATTACTTTGTAGATACGTTGCTCCGGCTATACTTTTACTTCGCTCAAGCTTTCTTTTCTCCGTGGATCCTCTTTGGACATGGAAGTAGAAAGATGTAGCATCAACGATGTAGAATTGATCTCTCTATAATGGATTATCCCGGATCACTGCTCCAAGTCCGTGCTCAGGACTATTCGTGGTCGTAATTAGACTAATAGAGCTAAGCTCCGCAGTCCAACCATTCCCAGAATCGCCGAACGTAGGCAAAAAAACGAGGTATTGATTCGAGAGCTAAGACGGATTTATTAAAGTACGTCAGCACTAATGTTCAAAATAGTCACCGTTGGCAGCGATGCACGTCTGCCAACGCTCGTAGAGACGTTGAAAACATGTTTGAAAAATGCTGGCGTTAGCAGACATCTCTCGTACGGCATCCTTTGTGGCAGTGATGATCACCTCGGGAGAATGAAAGCGACGTCCACGTAACTTAGCTTTCAAGCGGGGAAAGAGATCGAAATTGCATGGTGCGAGATCAGGTGAGTATGGAGGATGTGGCAAAACGATGATCTTCTGCCTTGCCAGCTCCTCGTGGACAAGGACAGAGCGATGTTCAGGAGCTTTGTCGTGCAGTAACATCCAGTTCTTCCTGTGCCAAAGTTCAGGACGCTTACGATGTATTGACTCGCGTAGGCGGCGAAGGATCTCCTTGTAGCGAGTCTTGTTGACAGTTGCTCCTTGTGGGATGAATTCCATGTGGACAATTCCCTGTGAGTCGAAAAACAGTTCAAGCATCACTTTCCCTTGTGACCTGTCTGGTCTCGGGTTTTTGCGTTTTGGAGATGATGGCGATTTCCAGGTTGCTGCTTGTCTTGTTAGTTGTGGATCATACAGGAAACACCATGTTTCATCTCCTGTTATTATCCGGTTCAGGAACATTCCATCAGCGTCAGCACTACTGATCAGGTCACCGCAAATGGTCATGCACTCTTCACGTTGGTCTTGTGTCAGAATGCGTAACACACTGTACTGGGTTATACAAGACATGTTCAAGTCATCCGTCAGAATTTTGTGACACGTACCATTGCTGATCCGTACTGCTGCTGCGATGTCGTCTACTGACTGGGAACGGTTAGCGCGCACCACCATTGCAACCTGTTCGATCTTGCGTTCAGTTCGGACTGTTGTTGGCCAACCAGTACGTTCATCATCCTCTAAACTGTTTCTCTCCTCCGCAAAACGTTGGTGCCACTTAAACACAGCACTGCGGCCCAGGGCGTTGTCACCGTACACTTGCCTGATCATCTGCAACGTTTCTGTTGCGTATTTGCCTAGTTTTTGACAGAACGTGATGTTTACCCGTTGCTCAAACTGCGACATTCTCCAAGTCCGCCGCGGCGCTTTCAACTCCTTTCACATCAGAGATAGTACGTCTGTTTACACTCTATGCACACACCTGCCTCTTGCTGGGTCCAGAGACGAACTTCCACTGATTCCTCCAGGACGTCACGTCTCAGCTGTAGTACACCACGAGCGCAACACTGCGTCCAGTCCAAGAACTTATTGACTGTAGGTGTCTGTGTGTTCTTAATATTGCCCCCCCCCCCTGGGAAAAATTCTGGCGACGCCCATGTATATGAGTAGTTTATTTAAGAATACTAAGATTAAGAACTACTCTAATTATTTGAAGTGTTTTTAGAACTTCAAATGCGTCAAGGCTCACGACTTAGGTGGTTATTCATAGATCCTGTTATAACATTATTTAGTGATTCATAGTTCATGAGACGCACATATCTTGCAAAAGCTTCCAGAATAACCTCCAGAATTGTGATCATCCTTCGAATAGCTATCAATCTTCGTCTGTTGTTATTTAATATATGCCGAATACCTACAAGTATGGGAATTGTACGCCTACATCTTCATCCATGTTGCTTTTTGCCTTATTCACTTTGCATCAAACTACCTTGACTTCGCAAGCAATACTCACTCGCATTACGCGCGGAGGTTTCTCAGTTGTTTCCAGACTTGAGTGACATCTATGGTTAAAATTTTAAACACTTATTTAATTTGGATAAGTGTGCATAACGGAAGTGAACGAGACGCATGTTTTGACTTTACGCCCGTAAAAACACAACGAGAGCGAAATCCTGTTTTCCTATTGGTTACTAACAGTAGACGGTGACATATTCCGAGTAGTCTGCGAACCACAACTGTCTTAGATTAAAATCACATTCACTGATTCGTGGATAACGCGCGTTTTACGTTCGTGAAAAAATTGCTTTCAGGAATTTCACATGAACTAAATTACTTAACAGACAGAATCGAACACTGGCTTAACATTTATGCCGTAAAAGGATATACAACAATACTTTACAGTACGGGACAATCTGGTATAATTGAAGGTTTATTTATATGCAGAGCAAAATTCAGTGCACAACTGCAAATGGAATTCAGGCTTTATTTCATGTTTCTTTCGCCTCAATTTACCTCACAACATAAGTGCTACGACCACAAACACATTTTATAGATGTTTCTCCACTATTTACGCTCGACCATTTCGATATATAACATTACTGTGAAAATCACTACACTTCAGTTTTCGCTGTTTTTGTCTTAGAATTCTAGGAAAAGGTTTATTTTACATCTCAAAGGCAGGTCCCATGGGTACTGTTTACGAAAAACAGTAAAGCCGAATGAGCGAGGTTGAGTTAATTGTCAGGTTCGATTGTTCTTTTTAAGTATTAACAGAGTTTAGTTATGTACACAATTGTAGAGTTATGATCCAAGGCGGGTACAATAGGCATTCCTTACGAAACACATAATACTGCAGATTGGCCAGGGCGAATTAGTGGTCAGGTTTGATTGTTTTAGCATTATATGAACTACCAAACGGCATGCAAAATACAATAATAAAAGTTAGTAAATAACCTGTTAGTATATCATAATTCAGTGAACTGATACGTTTATCTCTGAGAGAATATACTGTACATACATAATATACAATGTATGCACACATGTTTTTTTTTTCTCGTTTGTGTAGTGTTCCTATATTCCTCTAAGCGACATTGAAATTATATTATATGGAAGGAACAGTATTCGTAGTAATGATAATTCTGATATTATTATTTAAATATAGGGTTAAATTCCGTAGAGGGTTCCACTAAAAGGTAAAATTCACAGAAGAAATGATACGGTAAAACGAATTTGGAGTTCGTGAGTATTGAAAAATGAGAAGAATGCCGATTCAAATTAATGTATTATATAGCAAAAAGGGCGGACTAGAAGAGGAAACTATTTACATTAGCGAAAAGTACTTCCTAAGGTAGGGAATTAAGAAGTGTCCGTTAAGATGGTGGCAAGATGCAATGAATTTGACCTAACCTGACTTTAAGCAACCCGTCTTTGCTGTTTCGACATTACTTTGTGTCTGTACATGAATCCTCTCCCGTACTATATTATAACCTTAATCTAGATATTAGAGCAGCGAAAGTCTCTTAAAGACGTGAGCGAGTATATACAATGGCCGCTCGCATTGTATGGATCCATTTAGATTGTGAAATTCGGAGGAATTATTATAAACTAAGTATATGCAACGAATCGGAAAATATGTATGGAGATAACTACAGAGTAACTGAACAGCCATCAGATGGCAAAAGGAGTAGGGAATTAGTATAACGAAAGTTCACCCATCTGCGGATCTAGTGCCCAAAAAGAAATATATCTTTTTAACGCGAATAAACTTTACATTATGGCCTGCAGCTTCCGCCAAACATTAAACCACTTATTCCTTTGCAAATAATTATCACAGAAACTTCTATAAACACCTAGCGACAACCAGCAAATCCAAAACGTGCTATCTCCTTATCATTTCGTTAAATACGCACTCAAATTGGTCAACACATAATACAGTAAAACCTCTGTTAACCGAAATAGTGTTTAATCGAAATGGAAAAAAATCGAAAAAGATAAAATTTGAAATGCTAACAGAACAAGATAGAAGATTTAAAAAAAAACAACAGTAAACTTAGTTGTATAAGAAGTTGTCCAACTGTAGAAGCAATTAAAGCTTTATTAAAAGTCTGTTATATACGTAATCTAAAAGTGTATTTTTTATCATTGCATTCAAATTTTTCACTTTAAGCTTTGGAAAGAATACACATTTTTTTTAAACCGAAATTTTGGTTATCCGAAATGACCTCCGCCCCCTTTATTTCTGATAACAGAGGTTCTACTGTAAGCATGCGGAGAAATATTTATGGCGGCACTTGGTATAATCAACCACACTTATTTTGTTGTTTTCCACCAAAAAATAAAACCGCGGACAGTATCTCGAGCTGGCAAAGAGGGGTTATTTATAGTCAGGATCGATGTTTTCTTTTTCATTATACACAAATGTATTTTTCGTTGAAAACACACTAAATGTGCGCGCAAGGAGCTAAATAGACAGTAGTACCTCTCACTCTTTCACTTTTATTTCACAATTACATGATTCTAACATTTTTGTGATATACTCATGTTGGAAATGTTACAATTCTCCTGTAAATTTTACATTTTGTGGGCCATAAAGTAAAGTGAACCCAAAAACTCTGCCTAGGGAAGTCCAATAAAACTTGTATGTTACTTTCCTTCCCACTGTTGTACTTTTTTTTCAGTGCCCATAATTGTTCATAAAATGAAGTGACGGCAATAGTATTCATTCGGATGGCGCAATGTTTGTATCTGTTGATAAGAATAAACTCTTGATTAGGTCAGCCAGGTTTTGTGCTATATCTACGCTCCATACTACCTCTTTAAACACACATGGAATATAGACACTTCCGTAATCACTTAACAAAAGCCAACAAATCCAAAGTTGCTACGAAAAGCCATGCGCCATTTTTATTTCGTTAAAAGCACACTCGAATTGATGAACAGTAGCGTTATGAATGGCATATAGTTTACTACAAATATGATGGACTCAATGTCGAGCAAGCAACAGCAACAGACAGGTGAGTTAAAGTCAGATTTTTTTTAATAATATAAGCGACGCACATCACGTTTAAAACTTACTTCATGTGTGCGACCTCAACACGCAAACAGCCTCATAGTTCTCCATGCTGCGATCTTTTTCAGTCTCATGTTACACTTCCGTAACTGAAAATTGTATTTTTATTTGCGATTCATCCACTTCAGCACATGTTGCAAACATTACACTTCTGTAACTTCTAATTTTGTGTCTCATCTCAAGTAGGCTTTACCTGTTGGTCAACTCGAGTGCGTATTAAAACAGGGATTCTGCCACACCTCCCAATTGGGGTGTTTTCCCTTCAAATCATTGAGCGGACATCCATCTCACCATTTAATTTTTTACCATTAAAAAATAAAACTCGATAGAAACCCTGTAAATTCTACTTACACCCCTAACTTTGGCTTACCCCCACCCCACCCCAAACTGAAAATCATGGCAAAATCCTTGTATCCACCTTAACTTCGTTCAGTTCAACATTGTAGAAGTCCTTGTATCAATATATATACTATTGCATAGTACTTGCTAATAAGCTTTCGTTACTCATGTTGAATGGACATCCATTACATTATTTGTAAGCCCTCGCTCCAATTAGTAATACTGTTACCGCACATATAATTAATTTTATCTTATCCAATTGGTAAATTACGATCTTCCTTATTTTCTGATGTATCTGAATATATAAATTTGAAGCGATGTGAAATTTTCTCCATCGTACTGTATTTTCTGTTTGTCTCTTTCAACAAATGTTTATTTCCTCTTTCACATCTACATCGTTTTATCAAATATGTAGTGAGCTAGCTAATCGTCCTTTCGCATAATCTCTGGAACCTAACCGTGGAACAGTGATGGAGAACGACTCTTAACAGTGACATGAGGCAAAAAAATTTCAGCCAATGAAAATTTAGAATTGGGTTATGTTGTGTTTTTCTAGGCGTAAAATCAAATCACGCGAACGGGACATAGCATAACGGAACGTAACGGAGGACCATCAAATTCGAAAAGGGGGTTACCACGTCCATGGGGGTTACTTTCTAGAATGATTACTTCCACCGTCGCATGCCTCTTGCTTCTCAGATCAACCATTACAAAACTTTTCACAAAGTATCGAATGAAACCACACCTTTTCTTCCATTTCATAATAACTTTGCACACACCTTTTTTTCTATCACTTACACAAATCAGCTTGAACGAAAGAATAAGAATTCTAACCGTCATTTTCAACGGAATAGAATCAAGTCACCATCGTACTATTCTATTCACTACTATTATTTCCGCGAGAATGACTGACCATTAAAAAAAAATCCGCCACTGGCATTTTGCTGGCGCTGTAGTCAACCAATGTTGCAAAACCATATTCAAAAAGTCTCTGAGTTAACAGACCCTATTCTATTGTTCCTTAGGACTAAAAGTTTTGTAGTGTGATGAGAAGTCATCACGCTACAACTGACATAACAATCTGATGCTGAAACCACCATACCACGGAATCACACAACCTAGCCGGCTTTCCAACGTTATTTATAGTTAGTTCATCAGATCGGAAGATACGTCCGTAGTAAATAGGGAGGAATTGGCGAAGATTAGCTTACGGCGAAACAGGCTCGGCACGTAATGGGACTTCATCGCACCGATACCATAGCAGAAGTGAAACGAAACAAAATTCTATTAAATGAAAAGTTTGAGAAACTTCCTTGCATAACTTCTTGTTCCAGCAAGCTTCAATTAGGTTAGTTATAACAACAAACCCACTTATGTTATTCCAACAAGTTTGTTTTATGCTTGTTTTTTTTTTTCAGTTCAACGTAATATCAAGTTTGACAAGATGAAAGTGACTGGCAACCTTATTCCAAGCTGTCATGCTACCTGGGATAGTACCTAGTATTTTAAAGCTGAGGAATCGGAGAGAATAGATTTACTTTGCTTTAAAATAAAAATTAATCAAATATCAAGGTAAAATATCACGTTACACGAGGGCTAGTCAAGAAAAAGGGGACATGGATT
>JAGDQP010037593.1:2299-18549 GCA_022664845.1 Lepisma saccharinum | reverse complement strand
TACCGACATTGTTTTTTGGTGTTTTGGCCACGTTTTGAGTGGTTCTGGACCACTGTGCACTTGTGTCCTTGTACATCCTTTGCTAGTTACACGTGTCACAATGATTGATGAAATACGAACAAAATGTTTTTCACCATTTATACCCTTGTACACAATTGCATAAATTAGTTTTTAAGCTTAATTGTATAGTTTTTTCAAGAGGAATTATATAGTAGGGACATTCGGTAATAAACTGAGGTTAAGAAACAAATTAGCGGTTACACTGAAATATCTTTCTATTGAAAATTTCGCTTCACATGAAAGAGTTCGCTAAATTAAAACAACTCGAATTAACCACGAAATGTATGAAAACATAGAGAAAATGAAAAAAACTCACAAACTTAAAAGCAAAAATTGTGCTCCTAGTGATTTTCAGGGAACAAATGCAGTAAACAAAAAAGAGAAAAGTACATAATTACCAATTATTTGTAATGTTATATCCATCACCTTTATGAACGTGAAGACTATCACGTTCAAATCGTAACATACACATGCTCTGATTTCTTCATCAACGAGATAAGCATGGGTATTTACAGTGAAACTTGTTCACATTAGAACTGTTCCAAAGTAGGTGTATGTCTGCCTATTTTACGCAATCTGTTAACATACACGAAGAAAAATGTATGATACTATAAAACCAAGTAAGTGTAATTGTTGTCATGAGTCGCCGTGGCTCAGACGGTAGCGCGTCTGACTACGAATCGGGCAGCCCGGGTTCGTCAAATTCCGGCCAGGACACTCGTCACTCGAGACTTTTCTCAAAGTGTTCCCATGCCTGGTGCTCTGAGGTGCACTCAGCCTCATATCAAATTAAATAGCGGAGTGTCCTTGGTACTCCTGGACACGTTGTGAAGGTAAAGACGTTCGAGAGTGGGACTGACCACCCCACCTCGCTTAGTACCGTAGGTCAAGAAAATGTGGAGCGCTACCTCCATATCCCCCAAGTGTAATTGTTGCCAAACGAATCGGTGATAAAACACAAACTTAAATCTGTTTTTATTTTATTTTTTAAGTCCCACTTTCGAGAGTAATGAAGATCTGACAGGAAAAATAGCCTATAAAGCAAATTGCTACCTATGAATATTGTTTACATATCAAAGCAATCACAAGCACTGTGCTTTACACATAAATTGTAATTCAGGTTATGAAGCAACAATTATTTTCTTAGTTTATTTCTAGCAGCTATTTAAAAGATGCAATCTGAAAGCCCACAGCTGGTTTGGTTTCTTTCATGGCTACCACTATTTTCACCTGGCGGTATCGTTTGGATTATTACGAGTTTGGCTCGTCGAACTCCGCCTATGCTGTAAATTCTCACAGGTTCGTTGCGAGACTTCATTACAGGCCGATTAGCTAATCTCTTGATCTTCCAACTAATCGTAAATTACACCATTAGCATACGGAAAGAAATCAAAGGGGTTAGGGGAAAAGGAAAAAAGAAGAAACTATATATATAAGGAAAATAAAAAGATGTTTTGTATAGTTTTCTTCCCTGTGATGGTAACCTTACCTGTTCAGTTATCATCTGTATGAGAGATGCGACTTCGAATAAAATAGTGTTGCAAACTCAAAAATAAATACTGTATGTGAATTTCTCGACGTTGTTACAAAAGTATCAACATTTACAATTTGGAGGTGAAGAAGTAGAAGATAGTATGATGAAGTGAACTTGAACGGATAGAGAATGTCTTCTGTTTTTTTTCCGCTGTCATGGGAACTGTGTTTATTAGTACGTCTGTGGGAGGTTCTGCCATTGGCAGGCTCACAAAAACAAAATGACATTAAGAAGACTTCTGAGAGAGTGACTACTGAGCTCAATCTGCATCTACAGAATTTAGTTTCTACTTACTCTGTGGGAAGTAAACTGCATAAACAGAATATCCATGGCAGAGTTACTTTTGTCAAACTTCTTGTAGCCCCGGTGAATAAAAATTGGGAAGCACAGCAGTGCCAGAAACGAACAACCTGGATTGCCGACCAATACAATCATGTAATGTGATCAGATAAATCCAAACTTCACGCTTTTTCCCCACCACAAGACGTATTTGCGTATGGAGAACACAAACACAAGCATATAATCATGACTATCTGCTTCCAACAGTAAACTACGGTGTAGATTCCGTTATGGTTTAGTCTGTCACATCGTGATTTCCTGTAGGCCCCGCTGTCAGCTTGAAAGTTAAGACCGACATTAGCTAGAAGATCATTTGGAGCGACCATGTCCATTTAAGTGCACAGATATTGTTTCCTGTAGGGAATGGAATAATCCAGGATGATGACCCTGAAAATCAGAAATAATCAATCACGGAAAAGGAGAATAAAATTAAACACCTTCCCTGGCCTTCACAATCACCAGATTTGAATATTAGCGAGTCACTATAGTCAGTTTTGGAAAACAGATGAACGTCTTGTCCATTTTCTTCATCATCTTACAAGGAGCTGAAGCAGTTGCTGCATGAAGATTAATTATCCCACTCACCGGATTGAGGAGTTGAATGCTTCAATTCCAACAAGGGTTCATTCTGTTCTGCATGCCAGAGGTGGTTCCACAATATTCGGTAAGAAATGTCTTCTCTTACAACGTGTTCACATTACTTTGTCCAACCTCTCTATATCTACAATAACTTCGATTCTTTATATTTATCTGTTTGCATTAGCAATCAATAGCAAGAGTATCTCTCGCTTTCTCCTTACCCACCAAATGAAGCCCCCTTGGAATTCAAAATAATAATAATAATAATCACAAAATCTAATTCAAATTGAAGGAACGGTATTTTGACATTGTTAAGACGGTTTCCCGAAGATGAACAGTTTGGTTTTGAAGAGGAGAAGGAACAAGACATGCTATTGGTTTATAAGTAAGAACAATACGAGAGAGAGGTAAGAGAAATTTACGTGCCTTTGTTGATTTAAAAAAGTCATTTGTTAAGAGTCAACTAGAAAATCTTAATGCAGGTATTGAATAACGTAGGTGTGTAGTAGAAAGACTTATAAAGAACTTGTATTGTGTAGTTCCGAGTTCTGTAGACCTGTGAGAGGAGTCAAGGTTAGCGCGCGGCGTGCACAAGCAATCAGCAAGAACCCGTCCTCTTACTGCCTACCTCGCATTGGCTATTAAAAGTGTCTTCCCGCCCATGATCACGCTACGACTCCTCCCTCGTGGCTACAGAACTCAGAACTAGACTTATACCTAAATCAGAGAATAGGGGTAACTGTCAGAATAATTATTAGAATACGACTTATAAGAACGAACCGCAATAGATTGAAAAGTGAGGTAGAGATGTCTCTATCTCTCACTTTCTTTAATATATATGCAAAAGAGGTCATAAAGATATTCTTTGAAAGGAAAGGAAGCGGTTACATGTAGCTTAAGAAAAATCAAACGGAATAGATTTACAGATCATATGTTTTTATAGAATGAGACATCACTTATCAAGATGTTAAAACAGTTGCAGAAAAACTATAAACAACATCGAATGAAAAATGGATGGTAACTGGTATAAATTCACAGGAAAAAAAAACGTGCTATGTCCATTGTGGAGGAAATTGAGATAAAAGTGCCATCAGTTAATTTCTTGTTGGACCTTTTAAAGAATTTATCATGCATGAAAATAACATGTATAGTCCGTCTGCTACAAGCAAATCTTTATTTGACGTACTAATTCTGCACTTTTAAAGTCAGTGCTGTCAGGTGGAGGGAAATTTTCCGGATAATGGGAAAATCTGGGACAAAATGAAGGGTAAAAGGAAAAAATGAAAAAAAAAAGATCGGAAAATTTTGTTAAAACTTTTCGACACATTTTATGTGTTAATTTTCAGTAATTTTGAAAGCAAACTTAGCAAGAGGGAAATTTTCCCGTATTTGGAGGGAACAGGAACCTGACAACATTGTTTTAAACGCTCTCCTGTGAAATCAAGAAAATGGACAAAGTATACCTGTAGTCTTCAAATCAACGTACAGCAAATAACAAAATTTAAAGAAAACATGTAGGATAAGCGCAAGCAGTGATTCCACCAGACCTCTCCAGTGGGGGTGTTACCCCGCAAATCCTCAGAAACAGCCCCAACGTCCAAATGTGTACGGTCAAAAATCGATAGAAACCATGCAAAACTTCACTTATACCCTCCCAATTTTGACTTTACACTCCCAAAACTGAAAACCCTGGCGGAATCCCTCGGTACAAGTAATTAAGAAGTATTATAAGTGAATATGTGGAATGTGAAAACGAGACAAAAGGCAAGAAAAGCAATAGCAAATAAGACCGTGGGCTAAAGAAAGAAATAAACTCTTCGGCGAATGGATAAGCAAAGAGTTGGGAAGATGGATTAAATGTTTTATATGGAGTACTGTGTTGTATGGAACAGAAATATATAGTGTACGAAGAAGTGAAGAAATTGGAAACTTTTGAAATGTGGATATGAAGAAGAATAGAAAAAATCAATTGGACAGAGAGGATGCATAATGTGGAAGCGGTGAAGGGAGCAAACGAGAGGCAAATAATAAAGAGAAAAAGAAACAGGTTAGGACATTGGTTACGCAGATATTTGAAACTGACGAATACAATCGATGATTTGATTGAGGAAAAAAGAAGAAGAGGAAGAAGACGATTCTAACTTCATGACACTATTAAGGAAGATAAATCATGTTCTGAGACAAAATGAGTCAAGATCGGAATGAAGGAAGAAAGTTAAGCTTTCTTTGAAGGAACCGCTGCTTTCGACAGAACACTAAAAATGAAGAATACATTTTAAGAGGAAAGGGAATTCATTTTGGCAGGCATCAGAATTAATTACCTTTTGCAATTTCACATGCACATTGCTGTGGTAAACCAACTTCGTACAGAATGTAATATAAAACCACGCAAATCTTACACACAAACACGCCATAATGCCGAGAAAGCGAAGGGGGGTTAGAGTCAGGTTAAATTCTCATTCTTTCATTCCATCCTTCTGATGATTTTTCCTGCTTCTTTCGTGTTTTCTGCGTTACTTGCTCTTCTGCATAATGTGTACTGCATTTGGAAACTCGAGAGACTAACCCTTCCTTCAGGAAAATTTTTGAAAGCTGGTCCCCAGAATGGAAACTGTCACCTTAGGTTAGCTTTGCGAAACCTCAAACTCTCAAGGGACGGAGCGGTGTTGCTGAATACACCGTTAAGCTGTAATATCAATAATGAACTCTACTGTTTAAGACGTCGACAAATCTAAAATAAATAGATGGATCGCAAAACGCACGATTCATTTTCCTGGGTTCGCAAAGCGCACGATATTCTGTATAGTCGCAAATTGCACGGTCGTAAAACGCACCGACTCCTTCTTGATTATTGTAGTAAATATTCCGAGCTATAACAATAAAGCTGGATCAGGAATAAAAAATAAAGAGAATGGGGAAGTGGCGCAGACAGAAATCTCTATTTGGATAAGGAATTTCTTATCTAAAAGCGTGAAATCTCTTAGACGTAAGTTTGGATGGCATCCTTGGAATATTCTGGAAGAAAATAACATTACAAATGTATTATCGGTTTCATGTTGATAGCACTATGTAGATCTACATCCTTTTATTATTTCCGGCAAACCCTTCAATTGATCATTTCTTTGATAAAATATCTATAGTTGGCAACACTGATCATGACATTAAACATTTTCTTTTCATTCGTTTTCAGTAACAATCACAACAAGGATCAAAAACAGGGCCAAAAAAAAAAACAAGACAAGGAAAAACGATAGGCGTTGTTGCTTTGTTTTTTGGGTCCATCCTTCTTCACTCAAACCTCAAATCTTCCGCTACAACCAATTCACCTCGTGCACAAAAAAGGAACACGCACACATCTGATGCGTATATGCAAATTGACAAGTTTTCTGAGCAAGTATCGCTTGAATAGAAACAACTCCATGCATCCCATATAACGGAAACACACACACGCACACAAGACAGAGCGAGAGAGAGAGAGAGACTCGGGCAGCCTTGTCTCTCAAGGGAACCCCCCATATTCACTGGACCATGCAACACTCTCCAGGAATTTATCTGCTAGTTGATCTCCCAGATCTCCTCGATGGAGAGTCAAGGCGGCCGGTTGATGCATCACACACACATACATACGTAGCTCCTCATGCATGAAAATCGACAGAGATGTATATTTGTTAAGCGGGAGGAGGGGAAGAGAAAATTTGATGAAAACCTCTGATTCTCGCGTCGAAACAAGAGACATTAAGTGAGTTGCTTCACGTGCGGTACCCATGTTAACTGCATGTTAATTGGATTATAAATGTAGCCCAGAGTGGAGATACTGAAGAGATTACAAAAGAGCGGGTAAATAAATTTAGCTGCAATGGAACTGAAAGTTTACATTGCTATAGAATGTAGTAGAGATGGACACGTGGATGCGGATCTGCATTAACTGGAGCTAATGGCTCCGGCCCGGATAATATGGGAATCGGGTACTCAAATCCAGATCTTGGAACCGAGGATTCGGGTCTTGGAACCGGGTAAACGGATCAGGGTCTTGAAACCAGATACCCGACTCCGAATCTTCAAACCGAGCACCCGAATGCGGATCTAGGAAGTTGGAAATGATAACACGTAATCAATTTCTGGTCTCTAAACCGAGGATCTGGGTTCGAATATTGGAACCGGAAACCCGGATCTACATCTGAGAACCGAATCCGAATATTGAAACAGAAGAACCGGATCTTGGATAGTTGATCTGATGACACGGATGCAGATCCGGATCTTTGAATCGAGGATACGGATGCGGCCGGTTAATTTAGGATTCGGTTCTCGATTCCTTCAAAATCCGGTTACGCCCAGCCCAGTTTGTGGAGTCCCGAAAGCTGCCTGCCCTTATCAATGAAGTGCGCCACGAACACCCCTACATGAGTGTGAATTCGTAATTATGTTTTAATCACATCGTAATTCAATACAGGGGTTGGGATTCGTAACGATTTTTCAAATGGGCCCTCCTGTATTACGAGAATTTGTAGACAGAAACGCGTTATATATATTTAATACTCTGTGTACTTCACTATCTTAAGTCGAATATATAAAATTAAGTTAGAAACAAATTCAGTTTTTCCGAGTAGCAACTTTAATATATTTATTGCCGGTATTTTAACACAAACACTTAGTAAATTCGTTCGTTGAGAATGGGCGTAATAACTTGTTAAACTCGTATTTCTAAAATTAATCAGTTCGGTTGGATTACGTTGAGTTGAATTTAGTTTGTCCAACCCGCACAACGAGTTTAACTACGAGGTGAGTTGCCGAGAAATCAGAATAAAAATTAATAAGGTAAAATTTTGAGAGAATCTTATTAGTAAACATTCAAAAGTTACCACCAAAATCTACTTCATTTTTTTATATTTAACTAAAACTTCAGAATAACTTTTATGAACAGATGTGCTGCCATCTCTAGGTCTTTTATTGTACTGCAAGAGCTTATTTTAGTATTTGGATGCATGGCCGCAAAATAACTTGTACGCCGATTCAAACATAAATTAATTTTCTTTTCGTGTGCGTTAAATGTAAATACGAATATCTTTCTCATGTATTTATCTAGGATTACCTGTTATCATCATAATACAATTAGTCTCGCCGGTAAATGAATTCAATTGAATTTTATGGTGTTCAGAGAGCAATAAATTGACTATTGCAAATCATAGAACATGTCAAGTTTTATTACAAATATGTACATTCGGTAGCGTAAGAAGAACGTGGGGGACAACCGGCTATAAACATTTCTGGGCCCTTGTTCTAGGATCCTTCTAGTTACATCTCCCATATACAATTTAAGCAAATTCTTATCGCATGTAAAGCCAACACACCAACTATGCAAAAC
The DNA here is from genome assembly GCA_022664845.1 of Lepisma saccharinum. Classification (NCBI taxonomy): domain Eukaryota; kingdom Metazoa; phylum Arthropoda; class Insecta; order Zygentoma; family Lepismatidae; genus Lepisma; species Lepisma saccharinum. Next base: position 10,675 of record JAGDQP010037593.1, on the reverse strand, counting down.
GGTATTGCTGGGTTTCTGAAACGGAGATTGCCTCAAGACTGTGCGAACACTCTCGTTTAGATATGAAAATTCCTTTCCTTTTAGTAACTCTGAGAAAGTTTTAAAATCGAATTTTGAGGTGACTTCTGTTGTCATATATCCTTGGTTTACTATTGGATTGAACGCGGTACGAAATATGTCTCCTGAAAAAAAATCATTAATAAAATGTTTATTATTTTTAAATGTAGTAACGAACTGCATGGAGAGATTCTGCATTATAATCTATAACTAATATCGACTCCGTTCTAACGGAACTTTAAAGGATTGCGGCAGGGTTTCCGCCAGGATTTTCAGTTTGAGGGGTGTGTAAAGTCCAAGTTGGGAGGGTATATGTAAAGTTTTGTACGGTTTCTATCGATTTTTCACAGCAAAAATTCTGGCGGAATCACTGGGTTGCTGGATAGGGTTTTAGAATGGTTCCTACGTATTCACAGAAATAACGGGACTAATTGGCCAAGCTTCTGTGCGTATAAGGGGAAATTAAGGTGAACTTCCCCCATCCCATATAAGTCATCTTTCGATTTAACGCGTTTAAGCTATAACACGGGGTAATTAATGCATGTCCCCCGATACAGCGTTCAATCGAGCTTCTATTGTATCTGTATGTCCCCCATAGGACCCATTGTAGTTATGCCCCTGATTGAGTCGAATAATGTCGATGCTAAGTTTAATGTGGATACGTACAACGGTATGGGACCATACCGGAAAATTAAATTTTCAAAATAGGTTGGCAACACTGCCGACTGAGGTGCTTGGTGACAGGTATACCTGCAGTATTTTTCTATTGTATCGAAGAATGGTTACGCCAATTTTCGGTGCTGCTACGTCTAACGTAATAAAAACAATTTGAAAATTTAAATTTTATAGAAAATATCTTGCAACACTGACCGTTGGGGTTATTGGGGACGGGAACACCCACATTATTTTTTTTATTGTGTCAAAAAATGTTCATGCCATTTTTTGGTGCAGATTGGTCTAACGAATAGAAGCAATTTGAACAACTGAATTACTCTTTATTTAATGCGTTTGCAACACTGACCCACTGCGCCAATCACGACGGTCCTAGCGGCTCTGAGTTAGTCTAAATAAGACCTTTCCATCGACACATAACCACCTCTACACTTTGTGGTTCCTGAGATGTATTTATTTTTCCATGGATAGAAGCATGGGATGATAAGGTTCCTTTTCAGAGCTTCGCCAACAAGGAACCAAGTGAAATACCAGTATCAGATTATAGCTCTGTAGCACACACCTTTGATAGACTCTGGAAAACTATTTAAACGCTGCTCATTTCCCCAATTTTGGTTTACATTCCCCCAATTGGAAACCCAGACAGAATCCTTTATATTGTTGAATGTCTGCCTCTTCAACAATCTATAGAAAACGTTTAATCGCTTAATACAAATGTTTAAAAGACGAACATTGAGCGAAGTTATCAACGAGAAACCAACGTTTTCTCCACGTGTGTGTGGTAAGGAGATCAACACTGTGCTACAGAAATATAAAATTTATTTGATAACTAGCTGATATGCCCGCCCGTTAGTGCGGGGTGAATAAATTAAAAACTTTTTGTGGGGAGGACTTCTCATATTGTCATTAATTGTTCTTTGTCCTAAGAAACACGTATACCAAATTTGAAGTTTCTAAGGTCAACAATTTTCGAATTTTCATACTCCACTCCTTAAGATGATTTCACCTTTTCAGCTCCCCGGGCAGTTGTCGAATCGAAAAACTATGATAGCCGCTGCTAATGAATTGGAACAAACAATTTCTAGCGCAAGCGCTTTCCTAGTTGCACCCCAACCCCCAATCCACCCCATTTGTTGGGAAGTCCTTTTAATGACGTAGTTAATCCTTATATGTTCTAAGACAGTGTTTTCAACCTTTTAATACACGCGGACCGACAAACTACAGGGAAATACTTTTAAGGGCTTGTAAGATGTCAGTAAGTTAGTTAGAAGCTGCCATCACATCTTAAAATTTTAGCCATTTAAAAAAAATATATATATATCTATAAACTTGAATCTCAATTTTGAACTGAAAAATCAATGTTAAATCATTTAAATTATTAATTTGCCAAGGACCGGTACTGGTCCGCGGACCAGCAGTTGAAAACCAAGGAACGTGTGTGGCAAATTATCTCCATCAAGGGGTGTGGAATTGTATAGCGGTCAAATAAACGAACAAACTTCCAATCATGAAGAACGGTAGTTCTTCGGGTGACGCTGACAAAGGACACTGTTGGCGGTAGGTACTCTGTGTTTACAGCTAATTTCGGATCTAGCGAACTAAAAGCCAGATTTTGATGCTTAACTTGCATTTAAAAGCTCTTTGCTATACTAAGATACAGAAAAAGAAAAAGGTGGGTAGGACCTCCCTGGGACCCCTTAGGGCGGTTCGAAAAACAAAATCAGAATTTCGCATTTTCTGATGATAGCACTGATCCCAGACCATATAGGCAGCCGAAACTTCAGGATCGTAATCTACGCTTCAGTACCTTTCAAACGGTGTTTCTACCACACGTCAAAATCGGTGAAGGAGTTCAAAAGTTATGACCTTTTTTTTAGCCGAATCACAGAATTTTCACAAATGTTTGAAAAGTGTGTTTGTCATTGTGTCGGGCTTTTTGTTTTAGCCCCAAATGGTTTAGTATTTGGGGGTCAGTTGCGGGCGCCAACAAGTTGATGTAAAAAAATGCCTATTTTTTTATAGGAGTTATCGTTTTCGAGAAACGGAGCCTACCATAGTCGAAATCGAACTTTTGTATGAAGACTATGCATTTTTCTAATAGGCAGCCTTACAAAATAAGTGATATTAGTTTTAAAAAAACTTTCGGAGTAAAGGGAAGAGTGACGCAAGAATTTTACTCACAAAAGAAGTGATATCCATTTTGCAAGTGACTTTCTTTTTGTCTCTATGTCGGAAGGGAGGATACTAAGTCTCTTACTTTTATTACAAAGAAAACACTTCCGCCATTGTGGCACAAAGAAAGTCACTCGCAAAATGAATATCACTTCTTTTGTGAGTAGAATTCTTGCGTCACTCTCCCCTTTACCCCGAAGGAGTTCTTATACTCCTGTTTATTTAATTACTGGAGGATGTAATGCTTACGTGTGTGTATGTAAGAGAGAGAGGATATAATGTGTCACTTGCAGGCAGGCAGTCGGATTCTCACACAGCTGATATATCGATATATATCCGTGTGAGCTGCCAGTTGCCACACCATATCATCTATTGTAGCGTCTGGCCTCTATCGACAGTTGCAGGAAACTCGTAAAGAAACAGAAAAAGAAAAAAGAAAAAGAATTCAGCCAAATCGAGAGCAACAGACCAAAAAGCCAGTGCCATCTATCAACCAGAAGGGAAAACAAAGACCATTTTTCATTTTGTCATTTTTTAAAAAAAAAAAAAAAAAGGAAAAAGAGAGAAAAACGGATGGATGTATTTTCTCCTATTTCATCTCTCCTTCCTCCCGATTGCTTCCCAGTTTCCGGCCATGTCTTCACATGCTCAAAAGATCAGAAACCTAAAATTAGCTTTCAGAAACAAGACAGGGCGGTATCCAAAAGGCATCAATTCATTCATATCAAGATAATAAATAAGCTTGTGAGAAGCACTCATGGGCGCGGGTGTGTAGGGCAAAAACGGCTTCCTCTCCCCTTTTGCCTATCATTTTCGTCGCCTTTGTTTCTCTTGTAAGAAACGTAGGGGGAAAGAATAAGGTAGAAGGGATTCCGACTCTTAGCATTTCAAGTGTTTTAATATAGAACAAGAAGACTACTGTATTTTGAAACATTATTTAAAATAAAAATCCACAAATAAGTTTATATGGAGGGCTCCGTGCAGAAAGTGGGTAAGCGACAGTTTGAACAAAATTGAGATTTCTGGTATTAGAATTGTTGAGTTCTGCATCAACTCCCAAAAGAAACTTCCTTCATTTACCATTGTTAGACCATAGGGACCGGATTTTTGAGGTTTTATAAACCCTGTATTGGTTTTCTAAACATACTATTTTTTATTATTATTATTATTATTAATTGACATACTCATACAACTAGTAACTCCAATGGAACTAGTTTTGGACCCTCAATTTTAGTCACTCACGACTGACTCACTCCCTTGAACTTCCTGTGTAACTGGTACCGATCCCCACGGCGGCGTGAATTTTGAGTGGGTTGAGTGTGTGAGGATGCTCGGCGCAGGATATGTATGTATATATATATATATATATATATATATATTAGTTTTGTTCTATTAAAATACAATAAACACATTTAAAAAATATTATTTTAATTCTTTTAATTTTTACCAGGTGCTCAACTAAATTTGGGCCGTTGAGCAACACGTCGCTGTGTCAAACGCAGTGATTAGGGCCTGTTTATTGTACGAGTTCAAATTGGACACAAAAGGTACTGAAGCAGCAAGAAAAATATGCTCGGTATTCGGAGAGGCTACAGTTAGCGAACGCACCGCACGTAAGTGGTTTAAGACCTTTTCGACTGGTGATGAGAGCCTTGAAGATAAACCTCGATCTGGGAGACCAAAATCACTCAATGTGGACCAATTGAAAGCAGCTATTGAAGAGGATACGAGCCAGACATGTCAGGAACTCGCTCAACGGTTTGGGGTAAATGAAATCATTCGTTTGCGTTTGCATGCGCTTGGACGATCGTGGAAGATGAGCAAGTGGGTCCCGCACGAGCTGACTGCCGCGAACAGACTCCAGCGGCTGAACATTTGCTCATCCTTGCTGAGTAGAAACGAACAGTGTCCAATTTTGGACCGTATTTTGACGTGTGATGAAAAGTGGGTGATGTATGATAACAAGAAGTGCTCGTACCATTGGTTGCTACCCAATGACACAATGCCTCTGTCTGGTAAACCCAATATTCATCAGAGGAAGGTAATGCTGTGTGTATGGTGGACTACTGCTGGGATAGTGCATTTTGAGTTATTGGAAAGTGGTAAGACCATCACAAAAGATGTTTACTCAGCACAACTGCAAACGGTATCTACCAAACTCGCCCAGAAAGAGCCAGCACTCGTGAACACAAAAGAGGTTCTGTACCACAAAGACAATGCGAAACCTTACACAGCAAGGATGACCCTGGAAGTGATCTCGTCACTTGAGTGGGAACTTTTTCACCCTCCTTACTCCCCTGACGTCGCTCCATCCGATTATCATATCTTTTTGGCCATGGACAATTACATGCGCAATCAGCAGTTCAAAACTCGGGACGAAGTTGAAAACGCAGAGGCGCAGTTTTTTGAGTCGCAGGATACAAATTTCTACAAAAATGGCATCTATGTTTGTTGGATGGCAGGACTTGTTTGTAGATGGGAGAAGGTTGTAGAAGCGGATGGAGGCTATTTTCCTGAATAAATATTGTGTAACCCCCTTGTATGCGCTTGGTTGCTTTTCTATGCTACAACAGGGCAATCAACAAGTCCAAGTTTATTTCTATACTGTCACGCAAACTCGATTCCAGGGATTTTTCCTGGTGCGTGAGGATTTCATCCCCGGTTGTTGGACTTGTTGATTCCGAATATTATCCTAACCAAGGAAAAATCTTTGTATTTCTATCCAAACAGGTAGTGTGTTGAAACTTGCCAGGAACTACTTAAGAGCTTTAGGATTTCTTTTCGTAATTTATGGCACGTCGAACACTGCTTTTAGTATTGATCAATGAATTTTGTCCTCGACTATACAACATAAAAGGGAGAGCCAGAAAGAAAACTCAGTAATATTGTTTGAGTGAACTGCACTGCAATTAGTGAAATAAAGACTTCTTTCAGACAAAAACTATATTTAAACTCAGAGTTTCCGATTTCTGTATTAGAATCAATCATGGTATTAGAAATATGAAATAACAGTGCATTATTAACACGAAATAAATAAATTCGGCATGCTGATTAAAAATAGGACTGAAATGCCAGTAGATTTAATATCCGGTTTTAGCACTTCGATTGTTTATTAACGAATCCAAACAAACAGGAACAGGACAGAAGTTTTCAGAGCCTGCGCAGCACTTTTAATAATGAATACGATTCTCTTTTTTACAGAAAAAAAAATTAAAGTAACTTCACGTTCAAACAATTCATTATAAAGTTTCTTCTATATTCATCGAGTTTCTTCACGCTCCTTGACAATATCGTCTGCTTTGACTTTCAGTTGTCTGTCTGTATAAGCTTCGTCTGAGACAATGCCTGTCTACTCCAGATTTTCTGTTAAGATTTTCAGTGTGGGTACCGTAAAGCAAAAATTACGTGCTGTAAGCAGTTTTGCTGGTTTCCTATCGATTTTTAACCGTTAGGGGGGACTTTTCTCGAGTATTTGTGGGCAACCCTCTCCCCATTGAGATGTTCCTCCCCTGATTTACTGTCCATGGGAGAAGGAAAATTAAGGTAGTGACTCTGGCCTATTCTACATATTATGCCGACGTTCCCCTGAAAAGTGATTAAGAGGAAATTAATGACATTGGCCAAGGTAAGCAGGATATGAACTCGCGTCACTTGCCAGCTACTGATCTGCCGTTCTTAATCATCATCACACGACTTGGGCAATAGATATTCCATCACTATAATGCAGTATCTGGACATAGCGCTCAGATTACATTTGCTAATAGTGTCAATGCAAATTGCATTGATTGTTGAAGGACCGAGCAAACTACACGCCCTTGAGCCACGGGAATACGTATTCTACAGCTAATCGCTGAGAAACAAACCTTTCATAAAAAAACTTTTCAAAATCATACTTTCCTTAAACAAATTGTAATAAAAAGTAAAACATCATTTTGTTTATCCATGTCTAAAAAGAAAAGCATAGGGCGCGGTAATTGAAGAATTTATAAAGTGACTGTATATGAGAGCGCGCCCCATGCTTTTCTTTTAGACATGGATAAGCAAAGTTATTTTTTAGTAGAAATTGATTAAGAAAAGTATGTCTTTAAAAAGCGTTTTTATTATCTTTTTACCCAAATTCTAAAGTGTTCTGCAACCAGTCAAACCCCACAGCATTCCAGGCTAGTATTTATGGGTAATATTAATAAAATATATTAAAATATCCTTTTAAAATATAGAAATATATTAAAACAACAATAGAATATTGCATTGTCATCCGACTTACGTTGCTGTGCAAATTTTCGTCATTGTATAATGTCGAGAAATGAGCTAAATTAACGTTGCAAGATTTGAGTACACCACGAACCATTGTGAACTACAGAACAGAATGTAAAAACTATTACCACGAACCGTCATGCTCACCAGAAGTATAGAGAATTACGTCTGAATGTGATAAAGAATCTATTTGGAAACCAAAATGGTTCATACAAAATTCAAGGTAAAATCTTAAAGCCTTAAAAACAATTTATCACCGAAATTCAATATCAGGATTGTCAAAGCATCTTGCAGCAAGTAAGTAATGGTTCTACGAAAATAAATTCAGGACAACCAGCCACAAATAATGTCTTGAAATCCCTTTTTCTTTTAACATTCAGAAACTAAAACCTGGATTAAACAATGACATTGGAAATATTTTGAAACAACTTCCATTATTTCAATGGTTGGGATAACAGTCGATATGACTTGAACAATATTATATTAACCTAGTCGATCTTCATATGAAAATGATCTATGTACGAGAGTTGACTGAAAAGTTTCCGGCCTACCTATGAAGCATTTGTCGAAGTCCAATTAAGAAGCATTTGTCGTAGTCCAATTAAATTTTTGCTAGTTATAGTACATATCTTTGGAAGGCTTCATACCAAATTTCTTTGTTTCTTTGTTTGAGGTATTGAAGACTGAAGTGCAGAAATTGTCCATTGTTTGAAAAATGGATAAAGTGAGCAAAGGTGCTGTTATCCAATACCTGCTGAAAAAGGGAATGAATGTACAGGACGTTCACAGGGATATAATGGAAACACTAGGGGAGGATGCCCCTTCCTATTCCACCGATAAAAAGTGGGTGGCAGAATTCAAGAGCGGAAATCCCTCTGTTCAAGATGCCCATCGCAGTGGAAGGCCAGAAACTGCCTGTACGAAGGAAAACATTACAGCAATCCTCCAGAATCTCGTAATGGTAGACAGGCCCGTGACAGAACGTATCATGGCAGAAAAAGTGGGCAAATCCCAGGAACGTATTGGACACATCCTAACAATGTGCTGGACATGCACAAGATGTAAAGTCGGTGGGCCCCAAGAATGTTGACTGTTGAAAACAACCCCGAGAGGCACGTCAGGTCTGCCGCAAACTTGACCTCCTTGAGGCAGATGCTGTAAAGTTTCTGGATCGTTTTGTGACCATGGGCGAAGCATGGGTTCACCACTTTCAGTCAGAGT
>JAGDQP010037592.1:0-18550 GCA_022664845.1 Lepisma saccharinum | reverse complement strand
TCCGAAAGAACACGACCAAGATAACCTTTATCGGGGCTCAAAAATTTTCCTGCCTGTTGCAGAAAATCCGAGAATCTGCGACGTTAAGCACGGTAAATACGAGTTTGGTGGTTTCCTTCTGTACAATAGCTATGAAAAAAATCATTATAATGATTCATATCTTCTGTGGAGGTTAGAAATTACTATTTGGAAGAAATGTGGATATTAACGATACGTAGAAATAGCAATAATAGCTTACAAATCTATAACATGTAATTCTTATCATCTTATCTATTTTTAAACGCATATCAACAAACAAAAATATTTAAAAATTGTTAACTGAATAATTCTGTAACAGATTTCTTAGCATTGATCCTCGCCGCGGAGTCTTGTGATGGTATGAAGCTCTTGTATTGATCGCTTCCATTTAGTTTTATAGATAATGCACCTTTTTACTTTATGTTCTTTAGGTTAGAGCGCAGGTTAATTGAAGCTAATTTACGATAGGTTAGACAGTTTTATATTAGTTAAAGTGTTCCATTAGTACTTTCACCGTTTTCGCTTTAAACTAAAGTTTCTCCAAGCGGTTTTGCAAGCTTTAAGAAATTAATTCGCCAGAAGGGCGGCGAATATTGTAATCATTTTTTAATATTAGGTATTATTTTAAAGCCCAGGTTTTAAATAATTTGGAAATATTTTTCAAGTGATTGTCCTTCTCTTTCAAAAGTTATTTTAGCGTGAATTTATTCAGTACATTTTATATTCACAATATCACGGGATCAGTAAAATCTGTTAGTCGTATTAGAAGTTACCTTGTTAAAGAAAATGTTGCAAATATAATAGGAATGAAGTACAAGTAATTTTCTCTGATTTGAAGTTTCGGTGTACTTATACTTTTAGCACAATGCATCTTCATGAAATACGTAGTAGCTGTATGAGAACTGCTTTCTGTTGAATAAAGTCATCAGAACACAAACGACAAAAGCACTGAGAACACATAATGAAACAGAAGAGTTGAGGAATCACGATCATTTGGTACAGGACCTGTACCTAATTTAAAATAATTTTTAATACATTTTCGATACGAACTCAGTTCTACTGAAACTGAAGCAGATTAATTCCATACCTCCAAAGGAGAGAAAAGAAAAAGCGCCCTAATTTTAGTACGATTATTTTATATATAATTTCTGGAAATTCATTTTTGTTAATAGTTAAACAGAGTTAATATATACGTGCGAGTTGAATGTTATTTTTTTTTTAAGTGTTAACACTTGCAGGCATACTTAACAAGAACTCATTTTCGGCCTTATTAGCATTTTAAATTTTAAGTCACCATTTTAATTATTTTTAATATTTAAGAATATTTAAGATTACTTTTTTTTTAATAATAATAACATGATATCAGCTTTATAGAAAAATCAAGGCGTTGACCGCTTTCCTGCAAAACTTGATTTTCGATTGCTTCTTCAAGGATATTTTATCTCAGTAGTCTTACACTCTTTGGAAGGAGAATTTTACATAAATATCAAAAGAAAATGAATTGACCCATATAACCAATCAGTACAGCACACAAATGTTCTAGAGATATGCTAGGAATATATAATTAGAGACATTTTAATAACCTTAGAATATTCCTGGATATGCCACCATGTATTCTGTCCAAAGCAGAATCATACAGATTTTTTAACACCACATCCTTGCAACACTCTCCTTGTTCAACACAATCAACCTCGTTAGTTTGCTTATGGCATATATAAACAAAGCGTTTCCCTAAATTGATGTTCATTAAGTGATCATGGAAACTTCACAAAGTCGATTTCTAACTGTATCTGTATGTTTATATAAACAAACAAAATGAGAGAAAATATTAGATTTAGAAAATACAAACTTTGGCTAAAATGTTACATAGGCTACTAACGGTAAGAACAAAATTTATTTTAAGTATGTTCAGAGACGAAAATGGAATATTGTTTTTGTTAGACAATTGAAATATTGTACTACGAAATTATCGTACTAGGTGATCGTTACCTAAAGAAAATGATGGTGACGGATGAAGTATTATTAGTATTTTTGAAAAACACTGGATTTGAATTGAATTGATTTTTAAGGCCTTTAGGCAACAATGGCTCTGGTCGTGAAAAACACTGGAGAGAAAATTTTAATGGGTTCATTGTGTCTTGAATGAAAGCAGACAATTTCTATGTAATTTTCTTGCTAGATTCGAAATTGAGCGTGAAAGCTATGCATTGCGTCGCGTTTTCAACATATCATATGAATAATCATTTCCGCGGGGGCTACTTGGACTGCAATTATACACTTATGAAATTACATATAACTCATAACGTAATCAATTCAGAGTGATGAGTAATGGGTGGTTTTATTTCTAATAGAAAAGCTTTGCAATGATATTAGTCGCATTGGATGTTTCATATTCAATAAAGAAAATAGGAAAATTCCCGGAAAATGTGTATGCGAATTCCTTTTGTCGAAATATCGACCCCGCTGGCAAAATTCATTTACATTCGGGGTTCTGTTGTTTCCAAGGAAGTTCTGCGTAGTTGCCGAAAACAAGACCTCAGCGTATTTTTCAGATTCCTCCAAAAATTGCGCCAGAACTGCCTTCAAAATGTTTCGTAAAGTCAAACTTAATAGGGCCTACAGTGTCTTAATGTAGTTCTTCAATAGTACAGTCTCTTGCAATAGTAAATGGAGGTTGGATGTTTAAGAAAAATAAGATTTTTCCTCCAGAATAATAATTCACTGTACGCCTAATAGTTAGACAACCAAATTGACAGTACAAATACGAGCTAAGATATGATACAACAGGTTATTCCTCGATTTCAAGAAAGAAAGTTTAAATCCTTCATCATTATTTAGACAACAACGAGATAGATAAGCAGAAAATATGTTCACATTAAGTTCTAAGAGATAGGAGTTAATTCAAAGCAAAGAATAAAATAAGATAAAATGAATTTCATGGGCGGCAACAACATTATGGATTAATCCCGTCCCTACAACGTAAAGGAAAATAATAATATGGACATCATGCAGGAATCGTCAGCGTGGATTTTAACAAAACACGTTAAAACACGCATACAGAGAGAGAGGGAGAGAGAGAAAAAGCGAAAGCGAGTAAAAGCGTGTAAGAAGGCGGGGAAAGAGCGAAAAGAGAAAGAAGAAAGCAAAGAAAGAGGTAAAGGAAAATAGTGGAAGACATGAATGTAATTGAAATTTAAGTGCTTCAGGATACAAAATCTGCGTCTTTGTCCCCTGCCCCTGTTTCTGTCTTCCGTTTTTCTCCCTTTATGAGATACAACTCTTTCAGTAGCAATCACGAACATCACTTACAGCGCTTAATTCCTTGAAGAAATTAAATTGAAATCCAGGGAGGGAATCGAATCAAGAATCTTGAGAGTAAGAGTCTCAGAAACTAACCACTTAGCTACACAGACCATAAAAAATGTGTTGTTAAATCAGGTATTAAACTCGCTACTAAAAGCTAGTTACGCCCTATACCCTCTGATTAATATTACACATTAGCAGACACCTTCTGCTCAGATGCATATACCATTTAGTTTCGATTCGATTCATTATTTAATTAATTTTCCTGTTCCGATGAGATTACTACAGTTAAATACTTTTAGATCCACATAGCCGGGAAAATGTTGACAAGAGGAAAATGATATAACAACTTTTAGATAAGTATATTATTGCTATCTATTCACTACAATAAAGCTTTTGTAGAAATGCGCACAATGAATACATTCAATTTGAGCAGATATTTTGTATGTAGGTCTTGAGTAATATGAGATTTTATTGGTGCTTTCAAAAGCAAGGTAGAAGTTTGTCTTCGGTATATGGAGTATGTTCCAGCATACTATACTGAATAGATTTAGAAAGGGTAGAACAAGTAAGACTTATGTGTTGACTGCACATAAAAGTGATAAAAGTGAGAGATGACGAACAGAAAGAAGTAAGAGGTAATCTTTTATACATAACCGAAATATATCTGACACAAAACTGTCATTTTTTTATGCAAAGGAACCTTGAGCCTTAACAGATTTCGGGTTCTGTTATACAAAGATTACCTCGAACGTTTCTATTCGTTAATGCTAGTTGTATATCTTGGCTTCAATGTCGACAATTCGACATAAAGAGTTTTAACTGAATTTGACATGATATAGATGTTTTGTAATTCTGAAAGGCCCGCAACAATCTTGTTTCTCATTTTCTCAATGCATACAATTTCATCCTTATGGTCTCATTTGAATAGAATTAAAGTATTTTACTTTCTCCCTTGTTTTTATATATATTAATTTTTTTCTTCCCTATATTTAATGGAAACTTGATTTTTGTTTAAATTCATAAATTTTGTGTATACCCATCAAAATTCAGGGACTACAGCACTGCTCGCGCAAATGACATTTCGCATCATTGTTATATAACACATGTGTAATGTAAATACAACTTCGAAATCTTCATTTGCAAGCTCCGATTGAGAGTAATTGCTTATGGTGTCGGCATATTGAGTGAAAGGACTAGAGTTTATATCTCTCTGGGCGCTAGATTTTTTTTCTTTCAAAATACATTACAGTTTCTTCATATTTATTATTATTAGAAGAGTCCAAGGGAAAAGGGGGACATGTCAATTTTTTTTAGAAAAATTGAGTTTGCTCTTGTGTTATATATAAAAATTTATATATAAAAGCACAAACAATCACCAAATTATAGCGGTTTTCCAACAATGAAATACATGGGAGTAAATGGGAGATTTGAAGTTTAAAATTTGTTTTACAAGAAATCACTATTCATTGCGTTCTTGCATTTTCAAGGTTAACATAGATTAGTGACCATTGCTTAGGGTAGGTTAGGTAAGGTCTGGCTCGTTTATGTATCTTTATACTGTCGTTTCTTTCTTTCAAAACACGATCTGTTTGTACGAACCTGACGTTACCTAACCTCCGCTAACCCATTGTGACTAAAATGTAACAAAACAGTTATTAATAATACATATGACCACATCGTGGGAAAATGAAAACTTGACCACAGGAATATTCCTTGAAAGGGATTCACAAAAGCTGTTTTAAATGAAAAAAAATAACGCAAGTCCTATGACTTCCCTAAGTTTGTAAAGTATACTCGAATTAACAAAACTCAGATACGCCAGATGAACGAAAACCCATTGTGCGAATTATCCTGGTGGTGAGGTGGAAATTTCCCCTCGGAGTCTGCATGTGGGAACACATATAAAGTAGAATATTCATTTTATCATATCATCACCCTGCAAAAATACTTTAATTTGCACACTGAGGCAATCTTGAAGTGTTTATCCAAGTTTTGTCCTCAACAAACACCGGGATGATGCCATCAACTTAGGCCCTGGCCACATTCTTAGTGTCCGTGGCTTAGTGGTACTCCTCGGGTATGAATATTTGTTTGTGTGATTTTGACTTAAATTTAAGAATATCAGTTTACACAGGTTAAAAAGGTATATCAAATTGAACAAGTAAAACCCATTTGGGTGAACAAAGTTCTAGAAAGTTCTAGAGCGTTGACTTAGCATTCGGAAAGTCCTGGGATCGATTTCAGCGGCCGACAGTTCTAACCGAGGTTTCCCAACTTTTTTCCTGAACCATACCAGGCAAACGTTGTTATGGTGTTCATAAATTATGCTCTGTCTACCTTCCAACACACTATTTCCACCCTATTCACTGTTGATCCTCAGATGACTAAATGCCTTAAAATAATTTTAAAAATATTGTTCCAGGATCTTTTTACTCCGTTTAAACCACATAAATCAATTCACACATGCACACAAATCATATACTATAGATGTGAATATACGAATATAATATACTGGGTGTCAGGAATAGTAAGGTAACGCGCGCTCATTCTTCATTGTCAATTCTCAGTAGTAGAGCATTGGCATAAGTTTGGGAGGTCGTGAGTTCGATCTCAGGGGTGACCATCCTGACAGGCTTTTCTAGGGTTTTTCCTCAGTAATGGAAGCTAAATATCGGGATTGATCCTTCAGCATAGGCGCTGGTTGACACCTTCCAGAATCCTTCCCCCTTCCCTATTCTGGTCTGAATCTTAGATGCCTAAAGGCCATAAAGAAATTCAAAGTCATTGTCAATTCCAATTCCGTAATGTTAATTAGACGACATATAGATTAAATCATATTTTAATATATCGTGGTAGAAGAAACTTACATATAGAAACAGAAATGTTATTTGAAAAAAATATTTGAAAAATAAGTTTAAATTAAATTTAAAGAGTAGGAAAATTGTGTTTACCAAAATTTTAGCTCATCAACCCAATTTTCCGTTTTAAATGGATTCATCAGGCTTTGAACTCGCGACCCCAGGCACGAGAGACTAGCACGGTAACCACCAAAATACCGAGACTTCTTTATTCTCATAATGAGAACACCGTTTTCATGGAAAACTTTCAATGTTCTCTGTGTCTTTGATATTTCCATGTCAAAGCTTTGCTTTTATATACTTATAATAATGAAAATAAAAGCTGAACAAATTGATACGTTTTAATTAAGAAATTAATAACGTCTAACTGTTTCATCAACTAACTAACTACTTGCCTTGATCATGCAAACGAAGTTGCATAAACAAGATAACAGCTTACGAGCCTGCCATCTGGTTTCTGATTGGCTCCTGGCAGCCAATCCCATACCGTCTACTCAACCTGAATTTAATTTACAACATCACTGATTCCCATTCACCCCTGTTCCTACTACATCAACCTACGTTGGGGTATGCACAGATGTAGTAGAAACAGGGACTAGACGGGGAATCAGTGAATGGTGTTAATTAAAATTTCAGTTTGTGTAGACGGTATGAGATTCTTTGCTAGCAGTCAATCAGAAACCAGATAGATTGCTCGCTAGAAGTTAATCCTTCTATGTAATACCGTGCGTGAGATAAAGCCAAGTAGTTAGTTAGTTTCTAAAACAAACGTTCTTAGATTTTTATTTAAAACGCATTCATTTGCTCAGCTTTTATATTTAATATTAAGTACGTAAAAGCAAAGCTGTGATATGGAAAATGTCGGAGACACGGAGAACATCGATAGTTTTAAATCAATACTGTGTTATCATGGGAATAAAGAAGTATTGATGGTTACCGTACCTGGAGCCGCGAGGTCAAATCCTGATGAATCCATTTTCATTTAAAAATAATAATGTGTTCAAGAGTAAATACATTGTTAAACACAATTTTCTCTTCTTTAAGCTTTATTTCAAATTATGTTTCAAATAATATTTTTTCAAATAACATTTCTACTTCTATTTGTGAATTGCTTCTACTACGATATATTAAAATTTAAATTAATCCCTATGTCCTGTAATTAACATTAAGCAACTGGAATAGACAATGAATTTTTATTTTATGTATGGCCTTTTGACATCTAAAGCTCAGGCAGGGATAAGGAAGCGGAAACGGTTCGCGGAGGTGTCGACTGGGGCTTATGTTGAAGGTAAAATCCCAACATTTGGCCTGTGAATTGAGAAAAACCCTGAAAAACATAAGTCAAGCTGGTCGGCCGCTGGGATCAAACCCACGACTTCCCAAGCCTACGCTTATGCTCTACCACTTAGAACTGACAATAAAGAATGAGCGGGAAATACCTTACAATATCTGAAACCAATATTTGTATATTCACATCTATATTAAATAATTTGTGTACATGTGTGAATTGATTTATGTGGTTTAAGGGGGGTAAACAGATCCTGGAAGGGTTTTTAAAAAATATTTTAAGGGATTTCGGCATCTGAAGATGCCTAAATATACACCAAGATAACGTTATATATATATATATATATATATATATATATATATATATATATATACATGAGCTCCTGCGTAGCCTAGTCGGTAGCGCACTCGACTTCAATGCGAGCGGTCCCAGGTTCGATTCCCGATGGGGCTCAAATATTTCGGTGTTGACCCAGCATCGTGAGGACAATTGGGGAGCCGCTGTGAATAAAAGACAGTGGCGATCACAGTGAGAGCTTCGGCTCTCCTCTCCCAACCCGTCTGGTCAGCGTGGGAGCAGTAGACCAACTCCTCCCTTCGGGGAGAGGCCTCATCCAGTAGTGGATTGAATATGGCTGTGATTTATTATTATTATTATATATATATATATATATACACCTGGTGTATATATATACAGTTGAAAAAAAATACTCGCAACCAGCGAGATTTAAACCCGGGTGCTTTCACTCAACAAGCCGAATTTGCGAGAGTCGGAGCTTAAAAATGGGAATTTCGAAATTGTATTTACACTACACATGTGTTATGTAACAATGTTACGAAATGTCATTCGCGCGTGCAGTGCTGTGGTCCCAGAATTATCACCGGTTATACGCTGAGCTTAGTAATCTGTAAACATAAAACATGTTTCCATTAAATATAGGGATGGAGTAAGTTAAAATATTTTAATTGTATTCTAGTAAGACAATAACAATTACTCAAGACCTAGACACAAAATATCTGCTCAAATTGAATGTATACATTATGCACATTTGTAAAGAGGCTTTACTGTAGTTAACAGATAACAATAGCATACTTATCCACATCATATTGTTATATCCTTTTCCTCTACTCAACATTTTTCCCGCTCAAGTGGAACTAAAATTATTTAACAGTAGTAATCTCATCGGAACAGGAAAATTAATTAAATAATGAAACGATTCGAAAGAAAATGGTATATGCATCTTAGCAGAAGGTGTATGCTAATGTGTAAGATGAGTCAGAGGGTATAGGGCGTAACTAGCTTTTAGTAGCGAGTTTAATACCTGATTTAACAACACATTTGTTATGGTCTGTGTAGCTAAGTGGTTAGTTTGTGAGACTCTCACTCTCAAGGCTCTTGATTCGATTCCCTCCCTGGATTTCAATTTAATTTCTTCAAGGAATTAAGCACTGTAAGTGATGTTCGCGATTGCTACTGAAAGAGATTTATCCCATAAATGGAGAAAAAACGGAAGAAAGAAAGAGGGGGCAGGGGACAAAGATGCAGACTGTGTATCCTGAATCGTTAAAATTTCATTTATTTCAATACTTTCCACTATTTTTCTTTACCTCTTTTTTCCTTTCCTCCCTTCACTTCGCTCCTTCCCTTCCTTCTTCCACGCTTTCTCGCTCTCTGCTTTCTCTCTTTCTCCTACCCTCTCCCCTCTTTGTATATATGTTTGTGTTTGATCAAGACAAGTTTTGCTAAAATGCAAAATTAAGATTTCAGCATGACGTCCAAATTATTATTATTTTATTTTACATTGAATTAATTCCTATCTCTTAGAACTTTATGTGATTGCAATATTAGCCTTTGTATTTTACGGTTCTCTACATGGAGCTAAAGGAATCAAACTTTCTTCCACCAAATTGAGGAATATTCTGGTATGTCATATTTTGGCGCAATTTTGCACTGTGACGTTGGATGTCTAATTACAGTGAAATAACTCTCCTGGAGGAGATAACTATTATTTCTTACAACTCCATCTTCCATTTACTTTCGTACGTGACTGTACATTCATTTCATAGGAAAATAAGAAACCAGGGGGCATGCATCTTCTAAACACGAGCTAATCGAATACATTGAAGGATATTTTTGGATTCAGCGACATTGAATCACTAAAGAAATTATGGTTTCATGTTAGATTCATTTTGGCTGTTGAAGAGTGTAATTCAATGGAGGAATATTTTGCAAAATGAAATACAAGGTGATACATGCAACCTGCTGTACCTTCTCTTATAGGCAACTCTCATCAGTCCAGCATGTGCTTGTTTGTCTAACATCCAGTCAATGATGGCAGGGAGTTGCAGAGACCTGGTAACGATTAAAATGCTATTTGAATGTTACCAAATTTTTCAGTTCCTGAATTGGAAAAATAATTCCATATAACTTGCCCCAGAAGTCAAAACCGCAGTTGAGGATTATGCTAATCTATCGTCTTAGTTTCCGGTAATTTAATAATTGTAACTGTGTACACACCCTTCAAAGATTTTTACGTGCCTACTTTCACTAAATGAAGCACATGGACTCGAGATCTGCTGCTGGATTTTCTAACGGAAATTTTCCAGGGTTTTTCACACTCTCACTGATCAAATGCCGAAAGAGAACGCAGACAAAGACTCGTAGTCCCTCCAGTCTCTTTCCTGCAATTGTGCCTGCCGAGATTATTTCATAGATTTCTCAGCTGGAATGAGCTTTAGATTTAATGAAACATATAAAAATAAATTAAAGATAATTATAAATAACCTCACATTTCAAACAAGAAATGACTTTATATTCGTACAAAATGTTTTTACACTTATTATTCTTCCATTTTTATCAGTTTTACACATTCTTTTCCTACAAAATGGTTATGTGATACTGTTGGAAATTGAAGTAAACGGTGTCACTTGAAAGTATTAGCAAATGATTAAGTGGTATCCATGAAAACCAATTAATAATTTATAAAAAGGTTTCGTTATATACTACATGGTCGAAAGTTTGCTTAAAGATGATTCCATGAAAATTTCTCTCGTTAAACTTCTGGCATTTACGTCAGATGCTTCTAAGTAAAAACTTTGGTAGACTTTTTTTTATATGGGCCAGTCTAGTAACTGTTGACTTCGGCCCTTCACAATTATCCGTCACGTTCTAATTAAAAGACACCAATGCCCATACCGGGACCTTCGAGTCGTTGGCTTAACGCCTTAGACCGCACGAGCTGCTTCCAAGTAATGACTTTTATAGGTATGTCGGGCGGATGTTGTATAGTACAGGGTTTAACGAATATTCCGTCAACGAATGCTCTTGGAAGTAAGGACGAACTAAGTTGCGGCTAGAATTTTAATTTGTGTACCATCTCTGCGTGTACTGATGGAACTAACATAAACCCTGGGAACCCTCGCTAACTTGAAGCAAAACTCAAATGAATGCTTTATTTATTATGACAATAATTTTGATTTCATAAATGTCTATAATCTTTACATTATGGAAAGTATGTTGTTCTTTTGCACTCAAATTTTTAATTTTAATTAATACTTAATTTCCTAACAATGTATTTGAAATTTTTATTAGTTTGTCTCTTGTATCTATAAGTTCAAAATATTTATTTTTGTCATTTTAGGTGAGTACAAATTTTAAATTTCATTGCTGTTCGGGTGTATGTGCAGTAGTACCATGACCAGAAAAGGTGGCTCTGTAAGTATCTGAACTTTTGTTTATGTTTCATTATTTTCACCTTTGACTATCTGTATCTTGTGTATTTATAGTTTGAATGCATCTTTCATGTTTTGATTTTAGATTTTTGAGTTTCATTTTCTGTTTCACTTTTACTTTGAAAAGTATTATTTCAGTTTTCGCCTAAATATTTTCCTATTCGTTTCTTCGTCCTAGGATGGTTCGTACTAATTCTTGTTAGCGATATGTATAGTGGTATATGTTATTAATTAAACATTGTTTTCATATTTGTATCCATTGCATGATGGTTTAGTTTCAATTCCCCAATCTTCTCTTACGAACGCTGCTAATTCGTATTCAAATGTAGCAAGTTTACTTCATATTGACTCATACGGTAAGCTGTCTTCTCTTCAGGCATAACCGCGGCATAATAAGTAAATAGATTGTTAACTTAAAGTAAATTTTCTCTATTGAGTAAATATAAAAATCACTGCACATTTATGCTAGGCTGCAGTCCTTTTCGCGATATCTACGATCGTCGAAAATTGGTCTGAAGAAATTAATGATGTTTAATGCATTGTTTTAGAAGCTTAATTAGTTATCTTTATCATGGAAAGACAAAAATATGTCGACTACGACAAATCATTTGTTACTCCTCTGCATTTGTTTGTCAAATTTGGTTGGAGTAGGCTCGCGTTTAACAATTGAGAGTTGTTACGATGGAAAATGGTGAAAGATTCAACATCGTAATTTAGTGGAATATTTAACCATATTTCTATACAACATTATATTATATTTTGCTGGAATGAATTCAATTATTATTTTTTCGTCATATTTGAGCAGTTTTTTTAAATGACTATCATTACCATGGAAACAGCAAATAATTCAAATACGGTTTCAAGCCTTAAGATTAATTCCCCACATAGTTGTGCCACGTTTGCTGCAATCGGATTAAAAATTCTTATGAAACTTGTGAAGCGATGACCGTATTACGATACCTGTTTTCGAGAGGACAGATCAGGCTGTTCTTAAAAAATACTTGAAAATATTTCTGATCAAATATCATTACCAGGGAACGCCGTAACATTTTCTTAAATTTGAAATACATTCGAAAGTCCCCAATCCTAGCACTACGATTATCACTTAAGCAAATCAATGATCACAGGATCAGAAATCTCAGAGGAGCTTTTTCTTCAAAAACGTACGAAGCGAATGTGAGCACTTCGCTTACTTACCTTCATAATTTAACAGAATTGTGAAAGCTAATAAAGAAAATCAGCTACGATTAGTGCATGTCCAAAATACACACGAGTTTGCATAAAATGCTTATGAGCACTTATGATGTTAATTTTCTTTGACTTAATATTGTGCAAGTAATTACAATATGGTAGTATTTAGTATCAAAATATTCCTTAAGTATTTGTAACGAGCAGGAATAAAATAGTCGTGATGCTATTAAATGCCAATGTTTCTTATTTAGCGGATTCTAAACCACTGTTCCTCTATTTTTAATTTCCGTTTATTCGTCCATCTGTTGCTCAGAATAGCGTTTCATTTAAAGCAAGTAGGAAGAAACGCATTTCTGATTGACTTAAGCAATCTCGATATTTCAGACAGATTTTAATGTTCTGAAGGCGAAAACTCTTTTGATTATCCTTTCATCCTTTTAGGAATTCATTTTATCACTTCAATAAAACCAGATAGAGAGCAACTGATTTAAGATTTTGTATTCAGTGATTTATCTGGTGGTTTCTAAATCTGGTGATTGAAACTGTCTTATCCTTATTTACTCACCTCTTTCAATTTTAAATAATTCATATTAGACTCTCAAATAGTCCAGGTAAAGGGAAACGGATTTCATATTTCAAGTCCAGTTATCACAAGTTTCCTAGCTGAGTTTGTTATAGTAACTCTAAACCAGGCAGATTCTTTCTATTTGTTTAGCTTCTGCTATTTAAGAATTAACTCTAAGTTCACTATTTACACTGCAGTATGTTGTCATTGGATTCGACAAACAAGCTTTAGTTTTGTAAGTTTTTTTTCTTAGAAGGTACCTGGCTGCGAGCGCTCCGATTTCCTTATTCTTTTTAGATGTACATGACAATGTCATAAACATTACCTTGAAGGTGTTCTATTCACAAATGTATAGCATCGGAACTAGAGTCATGCAAAGTTAGATCTGCATCATAACAAATGACTTTATATGTCTACAAATAATAACGCAAGCTGTGCCAGTTTAGAAAATCTCAATCAAAGATGTGTTCAATGCGTTAGTTTCATCTAATGTTATGATTGAAAAGTGCTTCTTAGAGGAGACTTCAATACGTGCCTTATGAAAGCTTGATAATGAAATTTCAAGGTACGGTAGAACTTCTATGCGTCAACCCCCTTAATCGTAGATTTTGCTTAAATATATGTATTATGTTCAATATCTTTTGTGTTTCGCTAAACCGACATAGTTTGTGTGATTGTTACTCTTCATATATGAAGCTATTTGTGACCATTCCGCTATAAATTTACATGTCCGTAGCGCCGGAAGTAAGTAACATTCTAGAGGTTTGCAAATGAATACATTTATGTTTTCTGTTCATTGCATGGTGGTATAGTTAAATTTCCCAACACCTGACAGATATATGTGCGTGTGTTAATGAACTATACGCACTCTCCGTGCACACATACACATAAGTAGAAATGTATATAAAGTGTTGGAAAGCGACGAATCAAAACTATTCCAGAATCGAAGGGTTCTAAAAAGGAAATTCCGAACTTTCTAAAGATATTTACAGTCGGCAAGAGGCAATAACATATATCCCTGTATCGCCACAAATAACGTAATATTTCAACCAATAGAATCACAAAATCATGTTAGTTTAGCAATGTTCCATAAAAGTTGTATCCAATACAGCTATTTTAGCAAAGTTTACGATTAAAGAAGTGACACATTGATGTGTTTTTATTTCATAATCAAGAACAGTAGTTCGAGCGACGCTAATAAACGAGTCTGCTAGCGGCAGTCACATATATACCAACTAATGTCGGATCTAGCTAACTAAAGGCCCAATTTTGATGCTTGAACTTGCATTAGAAAGCACGTTGCCATATTAACACACAGAAAAACATGATTCGGTAGGACCTCCCTGGGATCCACTAGGGCGGTTGCAAAAAAAAATAAGAATTCCATATTTCTGGTGGTAGCACTGACCGCAGACAATATATGCGGCCGAAACTTGTGGATCATAATCTACGCTTCAATAATTTTCAAACTATACGTCGCAATCGGTGAAGGGGTTCAAAAGTTATGACTTTTTTTAGCCCAATCACAGAATTGTCACAAATGATAGAAACGGCCTCTGTCATTCTGTCTGTGATTTTGCTTTAGCCCTAAATGGTTGGTACCAGGGAGCTTTGGGGGTCGATTGCTGGCCTCTTAGGAGCAATTGATGCTTATTTTGTAATAGAAGTTACAAAATTCACCTGCAATTTTCTCACAATGTCGCTGATGACTTACTATATTTCTAACCGTTCTCAAGTTATGACATATTACATTTTATATTTGGTATGTATTGAACTCTCCATAAAATTTGCACATAATTTCTACAGGTTATACACAATATCAACGTATCCATATACAATGAGAATAAGACTAATTACTGCATCTCTGAAACATGCTACATGCTCCGTCCGCTATCTTGGATTCTACTTATTTTCTTCAAGTAAGAATAGGGGCAAGTGACATATTAAATTGCTCTCCAATTTCGTGAGGAACTCACTGATGCAATTTGTTTACTGTAACTTAAAATATTCTCAACTTATGACAAATTAGCTTAAAAATGTTTTTAGTTAAATAATACTGTAACAATGGGCGAAAATGGCAAAATGAAATAATATCGTGCCGGTTATTTAGTAAACGTTATTTTTTATGGGCCAGTTTAGAAACTGTTGACTTCGGCCCGTCAGGTTTATCCGTCGCGTTCGAGTTAAAAGACACCCATGTCTCTTCCGAGTTACGAACCCGCAACCTTTCAGTCGTGCCGGTTATTGCTAGATAATGAAATAACCCTAGTCTCAAGTTATTACACATAGGGCAGTAGTGAAACTCATTCACAAATAGAGACGAACAAGACGTTGGTGTAATAAACCGAAAAGTGTTGGCCCAAAATCACAACCCATACGGAGACAGCAACTGTGGTTTTGACAACGCCTGTTAAAAGTTATACAAAGAACATGTAAATTATGAAAATGCGGCCTCAGTGCAACTTACGTTATTCGTGTATTTTACAAACATAAACGGCCTCCGTACAAAGTGTAAATCCCACATGAATTGAGCGAATATGATCCACATCGTCGTCCTTAATTTCGCGAGAGAACCTGAAGCAACTTCGGAGTAATCAGACTTTTGCATTAAAGATCCCTTTTAGTTATGAAGTCCTAATAGAGAGGCCCAACCAATCCACATTAGTATCAAGCAGGTAGAATTCAAGCTACATGAAAGGGTTTTGTGTGGGATGGTATATGGCATACTCGAGTAATTGATGCAACGTTTTGAGGATACTTTATGTGGTATTAGTTATCTTCTCATCCTGGAAGATTCAATCCTCCTACTTAACGTACATGAAGACGGCGATTTAACTAAACCCCTTGCACAGGACGGTGCTGCCCCTCACTGTACGTGTTTGTGCATATCATGATAAACAATTCTATAGGTAACCGCGGTCACGGAGTCACTACTCTCCCTTTGTCTTTTATTACTAGAGTTTTAAAGGCTGGGAAAAAACGGAAATTTTCGGAAAACAAATGTAGTTTTTTTTCTGGTTTTATTGACTAAAGCGCTTTTATTACCTTCTCATTACCAATATTATTTACCTATGGCATCTAATGCATTTGTTTCTTAGGTTTACTACAATTCAATGTTCTTACGTTAAAAATGTACAAAAACTTTCAATTTACGTTAGGAATGCAATTTATCTCATTAGCACCCTAGTATATGAGAGAAAAGTTATGTTCAATTTTGTCCCTTAGGCATCTTTGGCTCAGACTAAGAAAAATACATAATGTTTCAAAACTTTGTCAGAGGCAGTCCCATTGCTGATTGTTTTAAATATATGTTTAAAACTAACATTTTAACTAATTCATTGATCATAAAATGTTGTAATAGTAAAAAAAACAGTTCTTTTCCAAAGAAGCACGAAAAATAATTAAAACATTTCCTGTCTTTTTCCGGCGTTCATTTTTTTCGTTGTTTTAAACACTGTTTATTACTGATAAAAATGTCGCCACGTGTTTTTGTTCCTGACAATGATAGCTTTATTTATATCAGTGAAAGTGATTTGCGAAAAGTAATGAAAACTAATTAATCCGTCTTTACTCGCTCTCACATATTCAGCATTACTGTGTTGTGTCGTACATTTATTACTGATAAAAATTAGTAATGCAAAATATATTTTTACCTGGATGAAAACTAGTGTTTTTTTTAAAAGGCACAAATTGAACGCCGGAAAAAAACAGGTAAACCCTTTTTTTATTTTTCACGCTACTTTGGAAAAGAACGTTTTTTTTACTATTACGGGGTCGCTGACATTATTTTGGGATCAATGAATTAATTAAAATGTTAGTTCATGTTCAAAATATATATTTAGGAAAAAATCCCAATGGGACTGCCTCTGGCAAAGTTTTGAAGCATTATATAAGTTTTCCCGTTCTGAGCCAAAGATGACTAAGGGACACAAGTGAACAGAACTTTCACCTCATGTATAAGCGTGCCAATAATATATATTGCATTCTTGATGTAAATTAAAAGTTTTTTGGACATTTTTAACGTAAGAACATTTAATTGTGCTTAATCTAAACAGCAAATACATTAGATGTGATAAGTAATTAACATTGGTAATGAAAAGGCAAAAAAAAAAAGATTTAGTCAATAAAACCATTTTTATGTCAATAAAACCCCGAGCTACCAACCACCTTGCCTACGGAGCCGCTGCGCTACAGGCGTACGCTTGCGAAAGTGCATTAAACACCGTTGCCTTGTGCGTGGAAGTCACAGAGTGTACAATGGTCATAACCCAAGAAAAATGGAATTAAACACCACAATTTATTTAATTTACTTGTAATAACTTGAGGACATGCGGTACTTGGTCTCATTTACATTTGATGTGGTTATGTTTGTGTTGCGCCAAATCTGTAGAAATTATATGGTCCACATTTGAATCACCCAATGCTCTTTACAAGGAAATCACAAAACTTTCCAATCACCTAGCTCTTCTAGAGGAAATTGCGAAACGTAGGAACTTACACTATTTCTTTTCACTAGGAAAACTATTAACTGTGAAACTTTCATTCAAATATTAGTGTGTCACTTGGGGACTGTTCCTTATAAGTGACATTACCTGACGAAACATAAGTTCGAGTTCCAGTCACAACCAATAAATTTTATGGACAAAATTATCCAGGAATTATTTTCACAGAGTGATACAATGTAGAAGGAAACTATATATGAACTAGGCAGTATGTTGTACTACAGCACTATACCGAATAATGTAATACTCGGTAATACTGGAAATATTGGTGCCTAGGTGATTTCCTTTAAATAGTAACTTTTATTCTGATTACATCAATTATTATTTTCCGCCGGTTTTTAGTTTCTCAATTATATTTAATTGATCTAGACATAAGTTTAAGAATATTACTTGGCACTTTAATATTTACTTGGTATTGCATGGTTTGGTATTACAACTACGACTTGTAAAACAACATAAGGATGGTTACAATTATGTAGTAATGCCACAAACTAAAATAGATTGGATTTTTATAGCGTTGTATAAATTTTCTTTCGGATGAGAATGTCTTTATAGTTTAATATGGTAACAGCAAAACTATAAATAAATATAAAATAAACATTTACTGCTATCAACGGATTATTGCAGACTATGATGAACAAATCATTATCCATACTAATATACCTCGTTTTAAGCACACGAGACCTTTCTTCATAAAATAGAACTGATAAAATTTCAATTTTTCGTGACGATTTTCTATTATTTGCAATTTTATTGAGGGTTAACGTCATATTTTGTTAGAAATTCTTATTTCAATTACGTGGCCGTCAGTATCATCAGACACATTTTGCATTAGATTTGAAATTTGCAATTGGTGTTGTCCAAATTTTGTTTAATGTATAACTGCATACGTGCTGAAGGTTTGTAAATGCTTTGTTAATTTAATTAACTCAATAATGCTCTCTAAATGATCATTGCTTTTGTGTCGCACCTGAATTTTCTCAAATTAAATTAGTGTTCACCATAAATACCAATATTCTTCCATGGCTGATTTCTTCGCATTACCCTTATATTCTTTATTTATTATTTCGATAAATCTTCCTGTCTGGCCA
>JAGDQP010037591.1:0-18551 GCA_022664845.1 Lepisma saccharinum | reverse complement strand
TTTTAACTGCAACGTTTTGGAGAGGTGATTAGTGATTCTGCAGAAAACAAATGGCCCCCGTTTGCCGGGTCATAAGTCGACGTAATGATTTTTCGAGAGAACGGCGCTTTCTACATCAGGACTTATGCGACAAATGTATATCTCTGTAACTGTGTATTTGTGTGTGTGTATGTGTGTGTGTGTGTAATAGAGAGAGAGGAGGGAGTATTAGTGCTGGTATGGTAGACAAATAAATGGATGTGGTGGTTGCATGAATGTAGCACGTAATGCATATTTTTTTTATAATTATGTAGAAGATATGAAAACGTTTAACCAATTTAGGGTCAACATAATCCACACACTCCCAGTGATGTCTAGCTCCAACTAGAGGGTTACGCCCTCTCTCCTCTTTTATCCCCTTTAAAGACTGAAAATACCGCCCCCCAGAACATTTTTACTTCAAGAAACAGTGTAAAAAATGCACTGAACTTCCCATTATTCGTACGAGTACTAATTAATGCACTGGTAAACAGTTTTCCTGAAGTGGACTGTGTAACGTAAGAACGTCCTTATGTACTACAGGTACTGCTTAAATAAGGATTTATTTTAATAATAAATGCATAAGTGCATATGAATAGACAACACTTGAGGGCGTTGAGTTATTCGTATTTTTATATTCTTTGCTATGTATTCGAAGAAAATTATACATTCAAAACAATTGTAGTTTTCTTTCCTTTCTATCACCTGCTTGGAGGAGCAGGCCACAATGTATCTTGACTATCTGGTGGTACTAAAGGTCTAATTCTTTCAGAAACAAACATTTCAATATCGTGAAGGTATAGGCATAGGAACAAAGAAATTACCAATTTACGCCCTTCTATATTTTTTTAGTTTATCTCGGAAGTTAGTAACCGCTAAGTGGTCCCTGTTTCATAAACAAACACTTTAATGTGATCCAATTGATATAAGACTTCCGTATTCATACTGTTGATAGTTTAGATCGTGAATAGTCATGTCACAGAGATAAAGAAATGATCTATTTACATCCCACCTACAATCTACACACTAAATTCCGGAGAGCGGAATTTTCAATTGAAAAGGGTAGTTTTCAACGAAACGCTCTCACTTTGGATAGAAAATGTTATCTGAAGGCGGTCGAGCGTGAGACTGACCACCCCATCTCACTTCGTACCGTGGGTCAAGAAAATGTGGAGCGCTACCTCCACATCCCCCATGTACCGTTCACGGCGCGTGCGTATCATACATGGGGTAGCTTTACCTTTTTTAACTTTTCTAGATGGAATTCAGATGAATTTGGATGTCATTTATTCTTCAAACTTGATAGAGCGATTTTTCATCTTTTTAGAGTGGATTACAATGAGCGATTTTTCATCTTTTTAGAGTGGTTTACAATGAGCGGTTTTTCATCTTTTAGAGTGGTTTACAACGAGCGATTTTTCATCTTTTAGAGTGGTTTACAATGAACGATTTATCATCTTTTTAGAGTGGTTTACAATGAGCTATTTTTCATCTTTTTAGAGTGGTTTACAATGAGCGATTTTTCATCTTGTTAGAGTGGTGTACAATGAGCGATTTTTCCTCTTTTTAGGGTCGTTCACAATGCACCATGAATACTAGGACAGAGTAAAATACGTATACGTATTTTACTCTGTGATACTAGTCAAGTTTATTCTCCGACATTTGTAACCGCGAAGGCTATCGAAAGATGAAGCTATACTGTGGAATTTACCGCGTTTAGTTAAAATTGACAACAGAAAACTTTTCTGAGTAACAAAAACATACCAGAAGATGTCAGGAGTAAGTTATGTACAAGAAATCTTTGAACGTTGTTCTAAAGTACCTGACGAGGCGAAAGAAACCATTTCAAAGGTATACTCTCAAAGTTTGCCGACTGACTGAGGAGATAAGGCGTTGGATAGCTGTCCGGAAGGTAGCCGGTTCAAATACCACAGAGATTATTTTTATTTTCTCTTTTTCATTTATAAGTACAGTACTTTTCTTTCTTACTGCTTATGAATTAATGTTCTCTTTTGCATCTTTTTACATTTTCAGCATTTTATTGTACATTCTTTATCTTTTCATCTTCAAAAGATGAACATATTATTTGAATAGATAGAAATTAATCTAGACATAAAAACTTATGTCTACGTTCCCATCGAAAATAACTAAGATGGATCCCATCTTTCTTCGAGCGGAAATTTCTTTTCTTCAATAAAAATACACTCTAAAGAGTGATCCCTCTTTTCGCTCTCGAAATCTGAAATATTCCGCTCAAATCGAGCGGACTTCCACTCTTTGATTTTAGTGTGTATGTTTTTAAGGTTCGGAAATTAGCAGTCTTTTTTTTTTGGTGCTTTCATTGCTTTTGTGAAAGAAACATTTTAATGTGATCCAGTTGATATACCGGTAAAGCTTTAATATTTATATAGTTGATAGTTTAGACCGTACTGATGGCCATATCGTAGTAAAAACGAAATGACCAATTTGCACCCGATCTATTTATTATTATTACTATTTCTTAAGTTAACAGCCACCAAGTGGTCCCATTTCATATACACGCGCACAAATTTAATAATAAAACTTACATAGATTTTCAGTTTCTTTTAGATCTTGTGTTTCTTTATTTGCGAATCATGTTGACATATTTTCGGACAATTTGCGACGCACGGATTATCTCCTTACGGAAGGCCGTATTCAAAACATTTCTTGAAACAGCACACTGTCAAAATTAATACATATTTTGTACACATATTTCCTGCAATTCTGTAAAATTTCTGATCAAGAAGTGCAAGTACTATGTGGAACAAGTGTGGAAAGTTGACCATGAATCTGAAAATGACTTTTGAATGCTTCTTGAACACATTTAGTTTTCAGAGTTTCTTTTAAAAGACTAGCTGTGCTCATTTTGTTCAAATTATTCCCTTGGGAACTTTGGCTCTTTCACTTCCGCATCGAACTTCTCTAAGTTACCTACAGTGAGAACCGCTTATTGATTTGATACCCTCTTAAATTGTGTGAAAATGTGTACAAAAGTTATTCAAAATGGGTTCAAGCAGTGGTCGTAAGTGAAAAAGTGTACGAAAGTTATACAAAATAGGTTCAAACAATGATCGTAAGTGAAAATGTGTTCAAAAGCTATTCAAAATGGGTTCACACAGTGATCGTAAGTGAAAAAGTGTACGAAGTTGTACGAAATGGGTTCAGACAGTGATCTTAAGTGAAACGTGTACACAAAAGTTGTACAAGATAGGTACAAACCATGATCGTAAGTGAAAATATGTTCAAATGTTGTTGATAATGGGTTCACACAGTGATCGTAAGTAAAAATGTGTACGAAAAGAAAATGCCGGCTGGGTAGCGTGTGGTCTACGGAGGTAGACCAACGAGTAGGCCAACGACTCGAAGGTCCCGGGTTCGAGTCCCGGCAGGGACATGGGTGTGGATTTTAATGGCTAAAGGGCGAATCGTGAAAGGCCGATAATCTACAGACTGGCCCATATAAAAATAAAGTTTGCCAAAGTGTGCGAAAAAAGAGATAATAGCTTAAAACATGGAAGTGAAAAGTGTACAAAAACTGTTCAAATGGGTTCAAACAGTGATCGTCAGTGAAAAACTGTACAAAGCTGTATAAAATTGGTTCATACAATGATCGTGTGTAAAAGGTGTACAAATGAAAAAGTTGTCTTATTTGATGTGTAATAGATTATTTTGAAATATGACAGAAGTGTACTTACTTTATATTTCAGTGTATTTATTAGGTGCTATTTGGAAGTCCGAAGTCAATTCCTAAATTCTGACTTTCAGATACTCCAAAATTTCGACCTTCCAGAATTCCGAATTCACAAAAATTATCATTCCGATTCTGAAATCCAGATCTCAATTTAGGAATTTCGAACACCTGTATACAACCCGTAAAGTTAAGAGTGTATGTTTTTTAAAGGAATGAAATTCGTTACCAAGGCATTAAAAGGGTAGACTGAAACAACTTTCCAATATCATCCATGTCTAATTACTGGTAGAAATTAGAAAAATGCCAATTGGTAATTAGCCTTAATTTACTTCTATAACCTACCGAAATTAATGCTTAGAAGAAATAGTGAGATAATGTTACAATTTTGGGACATAATACTACATGCTTAGAAGTGAGGGTGATGAATACTTTTTTTAAAAAAATTCTTCTTTGTTGAGGAATTTGACTGCCCGTAGGATATCGTGTTATTGGATAGAAAGTTAATTTTATCACCTAAAACGACTGGCCGCGGTGGCTCAATAGTAGAGCGCTCACCTCTGGCGTGTAAGGTCCTTGGTTCGATTCGGACTCGTGCCATGTAGACTTTGTGGTCGACAAACACCATGTGCGTGGGTTTTCTCGGAGCTTTTCCGTTTCTTCCCACTTTTTTCATTACACGAATTCTTCCATCGTCATCCATTCGATTTGAGCTAAAGTTGCCTAAAGTCCTTAAACAAAATTAAGTTCTATTCATCAAAAACGAACTGCTTGAAAACGTTGTACAATCGGGTACTATACCAATAATATACGTTACAAGCATAAAATATGGAACGTTTATTTCAAATATGTATTGAATTTTAGTTCGTTATTACCATATTGTGCAACTAGTTGAACTTGCAAAGTGCAATTTTCTGCCATCTTGTATGAATCTACCTGTACAATTTATTTGCACTTTTTATTTTGACACGCATTTAAATTGTATCAATACATTGTTTCAATAATCCTGGAGAAAAGGAAAGCGTTGGTTGGTGCGGGTATAGGGGCTGTGAGTCATATCACTGTCAGAATGTTGCTTTAACCAACTAAGCTACGAAGAGCAAGTAAACTTGTAACTTCTGTTGCTATGTATTGAAGAAGTACAACCAGAGAAAAATGAGCGAACTGGAGTGTGTCATGACATATTGTGAACAGTGATCAAGAAATATTTAGAGTTCTTACACTATATCAGCCGGTGTCCAATCACGGACAAGTAACACATATAGCACTTAACAACACCCCTGACATTAGCTACTGACATCGTAACGCAATATATCCCCGCTATTGCCTTGGCGAGTAAGTAAAAGCAGGCATCTGTATTTTGTAGTAGCTTTTCAGCTGTTTTAACACTATATCATAGCAAAACAGCTTAAAAAGTATATGCATTGTAGCTGATTATAGAAAGAGAAGAAGCGGAGCTATGTATAACTTTTGTGCGTTATAGAGGGGGCGATGTGTGAGCGACTAAGTGGCAACATCGTGGCCACGTGCTTTCAGGAGTACGTCACTAGTAGGAGGAGTCACGCCGGGAGTTAAAGCGAACAAAACTTGGAAAAACTAAATGCACATGGAACAGTCCGAACGTTGAGAAAGACGTTATAAACTTACCACAATTCTTGTACACAATTCTTACACCACTTGGTAAGCATAAAATTAAAAAACTTTTAAAAAAATATCTGAACAAAAATGGTAAATATTATTTGTTGACAGTGTATACACATACATGGGAGAGAAGCTTCGTCGACCTCACCATTTTAAGTCATATAACCATACTCTTGATATTTCGACAATAAAAATGTTTTAAAGATGTTTTATAGTTTTATTTATTGTAGCTCCTTTATGGGTTATTTTGGAAACAGTGGCTCTTTCTACAAAGGCTGCACTAGTAAAAGGCGGTTGAAGACTTCATAAACAGAAAAATCGTTACTAAGAAACAGTCCTCCTAGATTAATGGAAAACACGATTTGGGGAGCGTGTTTAGAGGCATAAGCTGATCTTGTATGCAAAGATGATTTTTTTTTTTACTTGATTTATCTGGTCAAGCCTGCCTTTTATTTTGGCAGTCATGCTGTCATAGATATTATCTCTTTTTTTTTTTTTTTTTTTTTTCGATGACGCTTGATGAATATAAATTTCGAATCAGGGTCAAATTGTAAAGACATTTCTTTTGAAATGGAGCAATATTTTGTTGAATATCGTTGTGGAAAAGACGTCTCGAGTTTTTTTTTTCTTTTTTTTTTAAATCGATAATGATACTCCATTTCACTTTAATACAGACTCTCCTTCTATAGTTGAACAATAAGCCTATTCCATATCTTGTAATTCACGGTTTTCTCTCCACTTTGAAATATTACTTTTACCTATTTCTTTGTACTTCAAAGATTTCAACTTACTCCCTTGTTAATGTACGTGATTGTTTCTAAGAGGAATGGTGTGCATTTACGTACAAAGTTCATACTGTCGTATTTCTCTTGGGTGATTACGTCAATACTATACACGTATACACGTGCATTGTGTTAATTACTGTGGGGCTGTAATGAGCATATGATAGCACGTGATTTTGTTAGTTAAAGTGAAGTTATTGGTCGGAACTGAATCGTATGATGTCACTTATTAATTCAGTAATTAAAAAACGAAGTTCATTCTTGTGGAATACATTCTAGTGATATTTGTGTATGTTTGCATATATAAATAAGTATAATGAAATCTACACCATGGACATTACAAATTTCTGAATATCCATTTCTGCGATTGCAGTCATACTGTTCAAGAGATGTCTTCCATTCTTGCGATTAATGTAGTGTTTCAAGGAACACCCAGTTGGCACCGGTGGTCCAGTACTTTGAATCTATGATTAGACCACGGTCCAGCCGTGGTCCCTCACAACCTTGAGAAAGAGGAATTAGTGAAGCACTTTTCTTCGGAGTTCAGAACATGCCTCATGGTCTAGTAACTGAACTTCCTGTTGGTGCAAGTGATATTCATGATCTCAAGTGTTGCGTTAGAAGTTGGAATGCAATGTAATTATTGTCCTAATTAGTTGACAAGTAAAGTTGTGTTGTAATGCAATACGTGTCCCGTCGTCTAGTGGTGTACCACCCATTTTCAGTGATGGATTAAACTATTTGAGGGCCCTGAGCTACTGATTCATGGCGTATAACCGACTCAACTGTATTAAGTATAATTTGCACGTTGGCGTCATTTATGAATAGAATCCCCATTGTTTTCACTGGATTCCGATTACTTCTTGCTTCTGTTCTTTTGTTTAGAAAATATTTTAAAGAAATTTCCTGTGTTTTACTTTCACTCTGTTGTTGTACTTTATCTTAAACGTGTACGGAGCGACCATAGTTGTGCAGCTAGTAAAACGTTAGCTGCACTTTTAGGAGGTACCGGTGGACGACCACCTTTACTGAGTACTTTCCAGAATTTTTCCTGTCACATCAGTCAAATGCCGGTATGGAACAATCAACTTAGGCCCTGGCCTACTCCTTCCCGCACCCTTACCCTATCCCGATCTGAATCATAGATGCCTAAAGACCATACATAAATTTATAAAGAATCAACCCTAACCGAACCTTGCTGGTTAACCGTCACATTCGGTTCAAGTACTGTTTAATAGCCAACGATCTCACGTGGACTAACTAGGCTGTACAAGGCAGCAGGTCTTTGAACAACATCGAAAGCCCGTTTTTTTTTTTTTGTTGTTGTTGTTGTTTTTAAGTGTTGTGCTTCGTGCATTTCATCGGTTCTAGTTTAGCACAGGAAGCTAATGGCCGTTATGAATGAACACCAAACAATAAAAGCGAAAGAAAGAAATGGACTGTCAGGTTTCATGTTAAGTTTTCTTGTGGCTACAATTATATTGGTTTTGTTATTTGTTATTTAACTGTTGAAATAGGTGCACTCAATTGGATACCTACAAACAAAGCACCCTTACATTCGAGCTATACGTTGGTAACTTTTCATTAGAAAATAACATTTTTATATTTCTCCTATTTCATACTTGCCAAATGAACTCACATCCTTGTACGTTGTGCATAAAGGCATTTTATCACACTTTGCACCTGCGGTAATAGTTAAGGATACGCACTGAAATATTATCCAAGTACTGTTTATGCTTTTACACACGGTCGCAGACAGGTTTATTGGGAACTTTATGTACTGGGTACAAACAAAGCTGGAGTCAATAATAAGAACTGAGCATTATTGAACTGAGATTATTATTTGTGTGTGTGTTGGTGCTGGTTGTATATATATATGGAGGGGGGTATTTCCACTGATTTTACAGGAGAAGAAATAATATCATCCATTTCTGTATACTTTGCAGGTTTCCAAAGTAGCTATCTTCTTCTCTATCTCTGTATTGGCTTAAATGAAGTTAACCCCCTTTAAGGTAGTTACGATACGATATATACTGTATATGCAGTTATTCCCTTTTTGCAACATAGTGACGAAATACCAAATTGTTTGGTTGGTACTTCAAAATCGCTGTTTAGTACTACCAACCAAATGTTTTACAAAGGTGGCTACCAAATATTTGCTTGCTTAACCAAATAACATGGTACTGCTGACTAAACAGACCATATTTGGTCAACAGTACCTATAGAGTTTTTGATCTTTCTGTCCAAATATTCAGTTCGATAGACCAAAATATGTAGTTATTGTGGCCAAACGTTTGGTTGATGCTATATTGGCCGAACGATTTGGTCGCTAGTTTTTTTTTTTTTTGCTCATTTTGACCAAATTATTTTTTCTATGTGTAATGTACAGTGTTTATAAGGCGATTCGAGCGCTATTAAGGTAATGGTGCTCTTGTCGATGAACGCTATTTTGTTTTACAATTTGTTGACTGTCATTCAGTTTCAGAATTTTGATTTTCATCAAATTTTGTACTTTAGCTAAAGTAAAAAAGGAGGAAAGTTGTTAACCATTGCTTTAATTCTTGTTTTACAGAGCAGAACGGTATACACGAATGGTGAACAGAATGTAAAATCGTTCGATGCGAAAGTCTGAAAAGTTAAGAATTTAATTATTAAAAGCTCCCTGGAAGCGCTGCAGCAAGTTTTTTTTTTTTTTCATTTATCAATCGGCAATTTAAGTGCACATATTTTGTTTTTCAATATGTCATGATAAAAGAATTTTGTTACTACATAACTTGGTAATCTTGACATTGCACTTCTTCAATTTATCGACGCCTGAGGAATATATTGTCGCATCTCCATCAGATTTTAATAGGAATCGTTAGGCGTCAATATATCGAGAAAAGTGACGCATTTACTATCTCCTTTGCAGGTCAGTTTCTTAAAGCTACTGAGCTCAAGCCAGTTGATTAAACGTAATTGTTCCTCTTGATAATGAAATGTTCGATAATAAGGTATTTTATAATTAACAGTATATTGAAATAAGTTACTTTCATTTTAAAATTATTTAAAGGAAATTTTGTTTACCACTTAATCAATATCTGCGTGTTCAGTCCATAAACAGAAATTACTTTAATTTATTTTTTATAAATATGTCTGCAATAAATACTCACTGTGATTAGGTCGCAGTTCCTCTTTTGGTGGACTGTCTGCTTTATGTTTCTGCTTTGTCGGATAATGATTTTTTGAAAAACGTTTTAACCTTTCCTTAAAACTATACAAAAGAAAACCTAACACATCTTTCAAATAAGTCAATTCCTTTCTCTCTTTCTTTGGTATTGAAATTTCTTTCAGAGAAATAGCAAGAGATGCTAATTATAGAGGATAGCTCGTACCTTTCAGCCTCTCCATGTCTCTTTTTGTCCCCTCCCTCTCTCGCTTTCTTTCTTCCTTCTTCTTCATTCCTTTCTCTTTCTTGTGCCGATGTGAACTTCCAAAGCTTCAGATCAGCTCGCTCACTCAGGCGAAACTTCAGCCTTCCCGCCCTCTGCGATCTAAAAGGTGTCCCGGTTCAGTTCCAAAATTATGGTAAAAACATGAACTTTCACTTGTGTTGCGAGAGGTCTGTGATTCGTTTCTAGGTGGAGCACATAAGAATTGTGCCACATCGATTATCCTATTTTCCGGTAGGAGGTACTTTCTCATCCCCCCACCCACTCTCTCTCTCTCTCTCTTTCTCTGCATTATCATTCACGTTCTCTGCTTAACGAACTTCTATCGGGTTAATTCCAATACTTTTTTTTTCGCTTGTGCGTTTCCCATTGCTAATTATCTCAGTCTGAGCGCCCAGAGACTTCGAACAAGTCTGACGCTTTGCCAGTTTCTGAAGCTTTATTTCATTTTTGTTTTTGTTAACTTCACAGCACAAACCAGTCTTGTCAATACATTACACAATGCACATTGGGGAATAAAAGGAAAGATTTCATTCCTGGCCCTATTTCAAGGAACTGCCTCTACATTCGTTCGGTGTTACTGATTAAACAACACATCATTCAGGTTCGCCTGTGGTTTGCCTGGTCCCAGTTTCAAAGCCTAAGAAGTTGCATTTCTTTCTAAGGTTTAGAGGGGAGATAAACAAAAGCAGTGCCCGCACTGAGGAAAAGAAACTTATACGTAAAAAAAACAATGGTAATACTAGGACAAACGGGTAAAAGGTTCTAACAACTTGTTCTGTAATGAATTGTGGTCCTTCCGGTATCCAGTACGTCTGAAATACAATTACGTATCGGATACTGTTACATCCCAGGACTGCATTCAGTCGTCTATCCTTGTTTATTTTTACTTAGTATTTTTGTCAGTGCGTCTTTAGAAAATCTCAAACTCATTCAGGACGTTTCTCACCAAACGAAAACGTCATTCAGGATGCATCGATTGACGAATACAAATTCAAGTCCCTTCGATTGCACAGCATGCTCTAGCTAGCTTCCGTTGAGTCACCTCGCTAGGTGTTTGTCAATTCTTATTACAGTTTTTTTTTTTTTTTTTTTTAGATATATGGTGTTTGTTGTTTTGGCATTTGAGGTGGAACTAGCAGAATGACTATGAATGGATAAATGATTATGCATGAATAATAATGATATTTTGCATAGATGAAGAATTATGTATGTTAATAGGAAGACACAATAATAGCCTTATTATTCAAACGGTAGTATACAGGGAACTAATTTGAAGAGGCTAATCAAAGGAAAAAAAAATTATATCAAGAATCCCAACACGCGAGAATGACAAAACCCGGTGTCTGAGTAGGAACATTTTGAAATGAATTGTCGGAACTGTATGTAATGAGTGAATTCTCTGTGGTACTAATTTTGTTTCAAGCTGTTTGGATACCATTTTGTCTAGTATATTTATATCACATGTTTTTTTTTTTTAAATTTAAAAATTGTTCTACGTTACGGGAACACATGAAACAGACTCGAAGTTATGACCTCTATACATAAAAAAATATAAGATCTGCTGAAAATCTAACTTTTGATCGAATAGAGCTCCTTGGAGTGTCCCTGGTAAATTAGTGTTTGCGCTTGTTGCCTTGTAACCAATACTTCCAGGGTTCGATTCCCAGTTAGAACA
Organism: Lepisma saccharinum; assembly: GCA_022664845.1. Classification (NCBI taxonomy): domain Eukaryota; kingdom Metazoa; phylum Arthropoda; class Insecta; order Zygentoma; family Lepismatidae; genus Lepisma; species Lepisma saccharinum. The sequence goes on along the minus strand of JAGDQP010037591.1, from coordinate 7,292 downwards.
TTTAAATAAAGTGATTCTTCGGAATCCACTTAAAATTGGAGATTCCATCCTTAAGATATTAACATAGCTCTAAAGATAAATCACAGTCGGTTTACTTTGCACGTTGATAGAACACTCATCATCATCATCAACAACAACAACAACAGGTGTGGACTACCTATGGGAGTTATATCTGATCTCCAGAAAGAAAGCTTTTAAGTAATAAATATGCTAAATAGGAATAAATGAGGAGCTCTGGGACAAAATCCTTTTAAGTCTTCAAATCATGATGTTTGAGGATACGCAAAAATGAATAGCTCTAATAACTGTCAGCGTGCAAACATCGGATTTTGTTTTCGTTTGATACACAAAGCGAATGTGATTATCAAAGAATAAGTGACTCTAACTCCATGGCTTACGAAACTCGCAAGTTCATCGCTGCAGTAACAAACGTTTACCATTGGATTCTATCGTGAGCAACAAGCAAATTTTCATCTTGAACATCTATCTACATTTCGAAGATTCCTAAGGCCTTTCTTAATCCTGTTCTTGGAAACCCCCCCCCCCCTAGAAACAGTCCCCGCCCGGAGATGCGGATGGTACAGTCACTAACTAAAGTAAATGGAGGTTGGAGTTAATAAGAAATAGTAGCTTTTTCCTCCAGAAGAATTGTTGCACTGTACGCCTAATAGTGAGACAACCTACATGACAGTACAAATATGCGCGAAAACATGGATGGCATACCATGATATTCCTCCATTTGGAGGAAGAAATATTTAGTAGATCAGCATCGCTTAGAGAACCACGAGAGAGATGACAAAAGTTCCTTTCTTGTCTTGTTCAAACTCACACACACACACACACAGAGAGAGAGAGAGAGAGAGAGAGAGAGAGAAAGCATGGAAGAAGACGGGGAAATAGCGAAATAACGGAGAAGAGAAAACAAGAAAAGAGGGAAATAAAAATGGCGCAAGACTTGAAAATAAGTTACATTTGAACGCTTAAACACACAGTCTGCGTCTCTCTCTCCCTGCTCCCCTCTAGCTCTGTCTTGTGGTTTTCTCCCTGTGCGGGATAAATCGCTTTCAGTACCTATCACGAACAGAATTTATTGCGCTTATTTGATAGAAGAAAATATTTGGAATGTCGCTCGTGGAATCGATCCAGAGACCTTACGTATGAGAGTCTCACACACTGACCATTTAGCTACACAGACGGTGCTTGATTGGTTGGCAGGGTTCAACGAGGAACGAGATAGCTGGCTCGTTACAGGTTGCTGTTGTTTATGTAATTCAGCGTGTCCGATGAAGCCAAGAAGTTAGTTGATGAAACTCTTACACGTTTTTAGTTTTTAATTAAAACGTATTGATTTACTCCGCTTATTTTTTTATCTTAAGTTTATAACAGCAATGCTTTGACATGGAAAATATATTTGTTTTGTTATGAGATCGGAGACCCTCCTGCCATCGCAGAGAGTATAAATGAATTTCAAACTCTTTTCCGATCGTGATTGAACTTAACGTGTTTTGTTTTGGATCTCATCAAATATTTAACTGGCAGACTTAAAAATTGTTTAAATCAATTGAAGACCTCGCTGCGAAAACCGGTCAAGTCCATTTCTGTTTTGCAAGATTGCATTTTACTTTCATAGGATATTGCTGCAGGTTTGAGTGAAAGAATATCATATCTAATATCAGTCATATCTGGTTTCTAACAACCTTCCTATTGTTGAAAACGACTTGACTGTTTCACTGATTCGCGTCGAAAAACAACCAATTTTTGTGTTCCTCTCGTAAAATTCTCATTTTAGGACTTGGCCAGTTTTTGCAACGAGGTCTCATTGGTTGGCAATTTTGCAATTGCAATTTATTTGTAAGCCATACAAAATATATGTGAAAAATACATTTCCTGAACAGGGAATGGCCACTTGTTTACCACGACATCAATTGGTTTTTAAACGTTATTCGAGATCTGTCAATGGTGATCTGTAATGCATTTCTAAAAATGCTTATATTTATAGATAGTTTATATGTTGAGCATTATAATTTCTAGCGTGACGTTTAATATTGCCAGAAATCGTTAATATTAAATAAGTTTACACCGCTAAAACCGGTAACGTGTTGTACCATAAATCGATGAACCATTGTAATATAAAGTGCTTAGTTTCCCTAGAATAACTTTATCTCATCCAAAGGCGGATTTTTTTTTTTTTTGTTAGGAATATAGGGGTGTTCAATTTAAAAAAGAACCATCATAAAAACATCAGAGCATCAGAGAATTACATAAATACCTTTTCCATTAATTCCCCTTCCTTCCCAGCAAGCGCTTTCTCAACGGAATATTACAGGGCACGAGTTACCACTACAAAGATAATATGTACACATATATGTACTCGTTAAGGTTAAGTTTTCTTTTAAATTGAATACCCTCTATACCCGGTATAACAGAATTCGACGGGCAAACTTGGCGTAATGATAGTAAGTACATCAAAAACTAAGGGGAAAAGCCTAGAGCCCGGCGTGGAAATTCCAAGCTACAGGCTGCCGAAAGCGTTGGAAATTTGACTTCGCAGTGGAATTTCCACCTCGTTCACCAAGGCTTTTTTTCCTTACTTCCAAGTTTCCCGGTCGCATTCTGTTACAGTTGAATCTTGATTTCTCCATTCTTTTCTGTGTTCTTCACTAAAGAAAATGAAGAAAGGATAAAAACACAATAAAGTAACAGAAACTAAAATTAATATTAGCTTTTGATAATCGTTTTGTGTTCAGTTGAAAAATATCCTAGTATAATTTGAAGTTGACTGGATTCAGTTACATAAATAACTTCAAGGGTAAAATATAATTATTGTAAATAAATATCTTATAACTTTCCTGACTTCTTCGGAAGAGTGAGGGGATCGACACTTATAGCTATTACGTTTTTGTTTTAGGAAGTTTCGACTCCTTTGGCGTCCGTACGTACAGGACCTTTTCTCCAATAGTAGTTAAAGCACTCTCTCAGTAGCCAGGTTCATCAGTCTTAAGAAACAAGTTGTATTGCCTGTGCAAGATACCAGTACGATTTCTTTTACAGACAAGATGTAGTGAAAGCTCAGAGATGTTCATATCCTCAAGCAAGTAATATATATGCATGCTACGTGACACTTTAAATAGTTTTCTTTGCCTTAACAGCATTCGGCTCCCGTTTGAAAACAAGTAGCAAGCTTTGCCATGGTAATCAAATGTTATTTAAATTTCGTCATTTACAGTCTACAAGTGGCCTTTGATACGATGATTTGGATTTGCGAATTCCAACAGACGTAATGCATCACATAGTTTATTGTTACTTCCATTAGGTTGAAGTTTATACTTTATTCCACGTGCCTCTAAATTACCTCAATTTATCTGTCATGTGTTGCAATAAAAAAGAGATATACCTAGGTAATATTCATGGTATCAGTTTAGACTGGTAAAAATCTGAGATCGAATATAATAGCTAATCACCCTGAATGTGTTTTCCGCAGTTACACCAAACGTTATACACAAATGAATTGTACATGTATATTTTCAAAAAGGTATCAACCCGGGAGTACAAGTTTGTGGGAATTTAAAAAAAAAACATATTCATAATATAATTTTATTCCACTTAATGGAAACGTCCTTATGTATTAGTAATTAACTGATAATAGAATATAAAGTTTGCAGTTCACTACAAAACTTAGAGCAATTAATTTATTCAATCCATTTTAATACCAATACGTGCAACTGTATCTGAATTTTCTGAAACACTGCAAAACTAAAAATAACCAAACTGCTCACAGATGCCCGTGTAAAATTATACAATTAAAATATGGAACATGAAAATCTTTACGCTAAGTTGAAGGTTATTATAGTAACAGTACAGCAACATGTGTTACTACTGTAAAACTTCAGTGTCTTAGCATCACTGTGTAAAAAACTAAAGTAGTAGAAACACATAAATATACAAGTACGTGATGCTAAAATTTCGCAACACCCAAAAAAACGACCTTATATGTCGCATTACATATATCATAGATATATTTCTGTACTATATTCTTCGCAATCGCTGGGAATTTTCCTTTCCCTCGTCGTGTTTGATATCGTGAATTTACAGTTTTCGAAAATCCTATGGGATAACTCTTACAAAAAGATGTAACGCTAATTTATACCATACTAATTGGTGTGGAAGTTCTTATTTAATTTACGTTTACACTTTACAAACATCAAGAGTCTTGAAAATGACATTCCTCGACGAGCACGCATTCTCGTGGAAGTTCCACACAGGACGTATTGTAGATCCAATCAACGCATTTGTCTGGTAGGAATGAGGAAAATCCTAAAGGATCTCAGTCAGATTGGTCGCCATTACTTAAGTTTTACCGAGCTTAGTCAAATTTAGGTTGGAGTCATTCCGTCCACAACAAGCACTTTCTTTACATTGGTCTTCGGATTTTGTATCTGAGGCCGAAGTAAAACCTGTTTTTATTGCGCAATACTTAGAAAAAACACGTAACATGTACTTTGTAACTTATTTTACTGTACTATTATTTTAAAAGAATTACCTGTGTTTTTGCTCTTTGCAGGTGGTGACATCAAATCGATAGAGTCAACATACCTGAACTCTGAACCATATTGGTAAGTACGTTGAAAAGTAAGTCACTGTGGGTAGTTTTAGTGTCATGTTTTAGCAGTCAATCACAATACTATAATTAATTGACTGAGTGGCAAAATTGCCTTTAGTCCTTGATAGCATGAAGAAATATTGGAATCGTAGTTGTTTTTAATAAAGTAAATAAAGGCAACACTATGATGTGTACACAACATGACTATAAGAAAAGATTGTTCGATTTCAAAAGTTCCGCGATACCATGTGCTAGTATTAGTACAGAAGCAAACCTGTGTAAAAAATAAAAAGGCAGAATTCAAATTAAACACTGGAATAGTAATAAGAAAACATGAAAGAGGGATGTCTACACAAAGCTCTCCACTAACGAGCTGTGTCAAGCTTCTCATTATAATATAGGGATGGTAATTAGAGAACTTAAAATACTAATTTAAACAAGCGAATTAAAAAGCCACACAATTTAATATGGAATATTTAATATAGTGATAAATGAGCCTCCCATTATCCAACTCTTTTTGTGCATCTCCTGAAGTGGACTACTCAGGCTGTTAGTTTCCTAAATAAATACGTAACTTAACGTAATGAGAAGTGCATGCTGTTGAACAGTATGAAGATAGTAGTATTTCGTTCTTCCGCGCGACATGGGTCCGAAATATCTCATTCTCTTTCAGTTTTCTCATGATCAAAGAGAGCTTTTGAGATAGTTTAATATTTATGAGCGTCAGGAGCATGCAATTGATCGAATGAAAAATAATAATGAAGAAAATGTATGTTTCCACAGTTAAAGATTTTCTGGTCGCTTAGAAGGAAAATAAATCAAGCACACACATATATACATATATCATATTTAGCCATTTTCTATACACTACTGGATGAAGACCTCCCACTTTTCTTTCCACATCTCTCGATCTGCTGCTATCCTTATCCATGTAGCTTCTGGGTTTGAAATTCTGGGAAGTATAAGAACAATACATTGGCTATTTTTCCCTAGGTGTCTGGGGCAAATGGCCATATGATACCGATACGTCATACGTTAGTCACACGATTCTCTTTGGTACAAGGTATGGCAAAAATTTAATAAACTAGAAATAATTGTTTATTGCATTTACACATACATTAAGCATTATAACTCGAAGTTCTTTAAAGAATTTAATCAAATTCTTGTATGAAAAAAAAAGTGGAAGCATTTAGAAACAAATTTGAAGCCAAACGTTGCTATTATTAACGCAGACAACAATAAAAAGATCCCTGGGCAAGTTGAATCTATAGTGGTTTGCAATTGCCTTCCATTAAATGAAGATGACGTTCTAAGGACAGGACCTACAGTTTAACTTAGACTCCGTACCACTTGTGTTATTACTAAAGTTCTTCAAAGAATTTAGGCTAATCAAGTTGTTCTATTAGGTCTACCTCCAAAGAAAATTGAATTTGAATTTAATTTTTAAGGCCTTTAGGCAACTTTGGCTCAGGCCGGATGGATGATGGTGAAATGAAGAAAGTGAGAGGAAATGAGAGAATCCCGAGAAAACCCACGCACACGGTGTTTGTCCACCACAAAGTCCACATAGTATGAGCAGGGATCGATCCGACGACCCCTAGCGCCAGAGGTGAGCGCTCTATCAATTGAGCCACCGAGGCCCTCCATAGAAAAAAATTGAAACAAAAATACTTTATAAAACGACCGTTTCATCATTACAAACAATACACCTACTTATTTTTTCTTTGTTATCACTTTCCTACTGGGAACACAAACATCAACGCACGTAGTACACGTTCCATGAAGGTACCGTTGAAATTGAATACACTGAATCCAATCGCTTCTTTGTGTTGTTATAGTCTTCACAGCAACCCCCTTCGACTACACCTAGATCAAGATCAAGTGCTCCCCAACCATCAATTTGGATTTCGCCTCGGCCATGACACCCAGGCGCAACTTGTAAGAGTCGTTGACCACATCGCTCTGGGACTGAACGCCAAACATCTTACCATTGGAGTATTTTTAGACGTGGAGAAGGCCTTCGACAAGGTCTGACACCCAGGCCTCCTGGTCAAGCTGAATCAACAAGGGCTACCACTTCAACTTGTAAAAATGATAGCCTCATACCTACGTCAGCGCACATATCAAGTTAGACACGAAAATACCACCTCCGACCCTCGTCACATACATGCTGGAGTCCCGCAGGGTAGCGTCTTAGCACCATCGTCTTAGCACCATTATACAGCTGACCTCCCAACCACCCCCTCCTGCACAATAGCAACCTTCGCTGATGATACAGCGCTATTTACTGGAAACAGAAATTACAGATATGCTCACAGAGCTATGGAAAGACAACTTCAACTTCTACATACCTGGACAAGGCTATGGGGCATCAAAATAAACGCAACAAAAAGTAAAGCCGTTGTTTTTCATCGAAAACCAAGACATCTCCCAACATTTCAACCTCTCATGCTACATCAAGAAATCATCCCCTACGAAACGTCAGCCACATACCTTGGAGTTCATCTCGACAATCACCTAACCTTCTTTCCTCATCTCACCTCCCTCGCCAGTAGAGCACGTCAAAGAGTGGGCTACCTTCATCCACTTCTACGCAGCCCAGCGCTCCAGATGGAAACAACTCTTCACATCTTCACCATGATGGTAAGAGCTTTCATGCATTATGTCGCTCCAGCATGGCTACACGCTGCCC